>CAIGRF010045842.1:9502-19780 GCA_903798235.1 Fraxinus ornus | reverse complement strand
AATAATCCTTCCAAAATTACATGAAAATGTATATTTGGCTAAAATGATTTTGAATCATTTAACAAATACAAAATGTGTATGTTGTGCACAATGACCAAATTCCCTTTTACTTGAAAAAGGTAAAAGATCTACACAATTAGTAGGTTTAATACGTAATGATGTATGTGGACCCATATCAATTAATGTTAGATAAAGTTTATCTTATCTCATCACATTTACTGATGACTATTTTAGAAATGATCATATATATTTGATGAAATTCAAACATGAAACTCTTGAAACGTTCAAGGGACTCAAGCTAGAAATAGATAAACAAATAGGTAAATGTATTCTCACACTAAGATCTGATCAATATAGAGAATATCTAAAAGGGAGAATTTTAGATTATCTGAAAGAGAATGAGATTCTATCGTTGTGGATTCCTCCACATACACTACAACATAATAATGTCTCCAAAAGGATGAATCATACACTATAAGATATAGCGCAATTAATAACAAGCCATGCAAACATTCCAAAATCGTTTCGGGGTCATTCACTAATTGCCATGTGCTACGCACTAAATCGTGTTCCATCTAAGTCGATTCATAAAATTTCATATGAGTTATGGAGAGACAGAAGGTCTAACTTGTCTTATATGAAAGTTTGGGACTATGAACGCTTATGTGAAACGTACTGAATCGGACTTGAGATTAAATCCAATAAATACATATTTATGGAATATCCAAAAGAGATATTTGGATATCAATTTCCCATTGAGAAGAAAGTTTTCGTCTCACGACATACCGTCTTCCTAGAGATATAATTTATTTTAAAAGAGGACAGTGGGAGTAAAATAGAACTTGAAGAAGTTCAAGAGTCCACAGATATAGTCGATCAAGTAGATGAACCTGTGTCTGATCCCACACCTATTGAGAGACATACTCTTGATCAAGAAACATAGACTTCTGATGACACGTCGCTCCATGTAAATCTTGTATGATCATTCGACATCCTAGAAGGTACAAATCTGTAATTACTAAACAAGAATTAATAATCGAGGATGATGAACTTACGTAACAAAGAAGCAAAGTAAAATGTTGACTCATAGAGATAGTCCATGGAATCCGAAATGAACTCAATGTATGAAAACAAGGTTTAGACCTTGATCGACTAGCCTAACTGGATAAAACTCATATGTTACAATGGGTTTACAAGAAAAATTTCGACGTAGGTAGAAACATCCACACATACAAATTAAGACTAGTGGGAAAATGTTATAAACAAAGAAAATGTGTTGACTTTGATGAAACTTTTTGCCTGTAGCCATGCTAAAGTTCATTCGAATTTTGCTTGTAATAACTTCATACCATAACTATGAATTATGGCAAATGACTATCAAAACTACATTCCTTAACATGAACTTACAAGAGGAAGTGTACATAACACAACCCGAAAGTTTTAAATTCAAAGAAACCAACAAGATATGCAAGTTCGATCAATTTGTTTATGGATTGAAACAAGCCTCTTGGAGCTGAAATCTTCGACATGTGAAAGTCAAAATATTTGATTTTATCAAAAAAATGAAAATGAATTGTATGTTTACAAGAAGATAGTGAGAACATTGTCACATTCCTAATATTTTATATATATGAGACATATTATAGAAAATGACGTCCTTGTATTTCAATTGTTGAAATTATAGTTGTCAAATAATTTTTCATGATAGATATGGGCGAAGCAACTTGATCTATAAAGATAGATCTAGAAAATTGATTAACTCATCTCAGTCTATATAAATAAAATCTCGAGAAGATTTTATATGTAGAAAATGAACTGAGAGTTTATGAATACACTAATTTAAGATTCAATTATATTGTAATTTGTATCTCACAATCACAACTCCTTATCATTAATAAATTACAAAAACTTGAATCTACGGATTCTATAATTTAATTTATTAGAATATTAATTCAATTAAATAATGGATCTTGCCATAAATATAAATCAATTATATATTAAAAGTGTTTATATCCAAAATTAATTGGACCTATGACATAACATTTACATGATATACTTTAATTAAATAAATACTAACAAAACACACATATAAATAAGAGCTATTTTTTTTCTAACTAACAACTACACTAGAGCAAATTAATACAAATGAAGAAAGCAAGTTTCCAAGTAAATATCAATTAAGGAAATAGTTAAGAGTCTGAATTTTACTAATCAATCATACTTATGTTCAAATTTTTTTTCTTAGTTCAACTATTATGTTTCGATCATTAAATTCAAGATAAAATATAAACTTTTGTCTCTCAAGTAATAGTTGATATATCCCTAAATATCAACTTTCATTTCTCAATTAATAGTTTTACAAAAAGTGTTGCATAAAAATTTAGGATAACCACAAGAAGATGACTAATCTATGAAAAGCAAGATTGTGTAATCTAACATGTAATCTCTCAATTTAACATGTAACAAGTTAAATAACAACTAAATAACCAGAAGAAGGAGCACAGATGAATTGATGTAAAAGTATCTTGAAGTGATGAATTTATTCAGTTAATTACAATGAATGATTTACAGCTTATATAGACTACGTTTGGAGTAGTGAACAAGTAATTACAAAAAAAAATCACATGTGAGAAATAGTTATAACAGAATTAAAGTGGTCCCAAAGGTGCAAGTTAACAGCTCATGATTGCCGTGAGTATTTTAGCTGTTGTGCTGATGATAAGGATATATCTTGACATCCTCCCTCAAGCTGGAGTTTATCCTCTAACTCCAAGCTTGTCTTTAAGAAAGATAAATCTGGATTGTGAGAGAGGTTTCGTTAACAAATCTGCCACTTGATCAGAAGATGGAACATATTGTATCTTTAACTTTCCTTCAAGGACCTTGTCTCTTACAAAGTGTATATCTAACTCAATATGTTTCGTACATGCGTGGTAGACTAGATTAGAAGCTAACGCGTTTGCACTAAGGTTGTCACACCACAATAGGGGAGGACAGGTAGGGTGCAACTTGATCTCTTTGAGTAATTATTTGACCTAAGTAATTTCAGTAGTTGCTTGTGCTAAAGCTCGATATTCTGAGTCTGTGCTCGACCTGGCAAGAACTTGTTGTTTCTTCGAAGACCATGCTACCAAGGAGTCTCCCAAATAAACACAATATCCTGTCGTTGATCGCCTGTCATCAGGGCAGGAGGCCCAGTCAGCATCAGTAAAGCCAGTAATGTCAATGTTGTCACTTCTTTGAATCTAAATTCCTTGTTCAATTATGCCCTTCAAGTATCTGAATACTCTTTTAACTGCCTTCCAGTGTACATCTGAGGGTTCTTGTAAAAATTGGCTCAGTTTATTCACCGCAAACATTATGTCAGCAAGCCACCTATTGCACTTCTGTATAATGAAGGATCTTCCATCTTTTCTCCCTCAGTTTTGGAAAAACTTCTACCTATCACCATGGGTGTAGCACATGGATTGAGATGTTCAAAGTTAAACTTCTGCAGCAAGTCCTTAGTATACTTGATTTGAGTAAGTTGCTTTCCTGATTCATGTCTTGATACTTCAATTCCTAGAAATTGATGTAACTCTCCCATATTTTTTAAAGCAAACTGAGTGTTTAGTTTATCAATGAAGCTCTGCAGCACGTTGTGATCGTTACCAGTTATCAGGATATCATCAACATACACCAAAACAAAAATGACATGCTTCTGATTCATGTAGAAGAATAAGGAGTTATCTGCCTTGGATCTAACAAACTGCCATTCTAAAAGCATGCTTTTTAGCTCTTCATACCAGGCTCTATGTGCTTGTTTTAGTCCATAAAGAGTCTTTTCAAGTTTGCACACATACGTAGGATTTCCTTTATCAGTGAAACCTTGTGGCTGATTCATATACACCTCTTCATCCAGCTTCCCATTCAAAAATACATTATTTATATCAATCTGCCTTATACTCCAGCCTTTTGACACTGCAATAGGTTGAATTATCCTTACAGTATAAGCTTTAATTACCGGGCTGAAGGTCTCATAATAATCAACACCTGAAGTTTGTAAGAAGCCTTTCGCAACAAGTCTGGCTTTATACTGAAATATCTTCCCTTTAATGTCACGTTTGACCCTGAAAACCCACTTGTTTCCTATCACCTTTTTATCAGCTAAGTGGGGTACCAGCTTCCCATTTTTGTTTCTCATCAATGCTCCATATTCATCCTTCATTGCTCTTTTCCAGTTTTTGCTCAACAGAGCTTCAGGTACATCATTAGGTTCAGTTTCATCTAGTTCCATTCCATACTCTTTGTAATGAGTGTTCACAAAAATATGTTTACTTTGTAAATCACCGGAAGTGTACGGTTCGTTAACAAGTAATAAAGTGAAAATTCTAGAATTTCGAGTATCGTTCCCACGAGGATTGGTTTAACTTAATTTCTATTACTGAGACCTTAACCGAATCTATTAACTCAAGATAGTTGATGATTTGAATTTTATAACAAAACTATGATTAAAATGTAATTTAAACTAATGTTACTAAATAAATGCAAAATGATCTTGAATGCAAAAGTTTGAAGAACTTAATGTGTGAAAAGTGCACTAAGATCCCGAATCACTAAGCAAGTTCACGTTTAACCATTATTTCACAATTTGACAACACGACGATTTAGTTGAAGAATCAATGTTTCTAACATATTCAACAATCTCTCTCGAGTAGAATTGAACCATTCTAACATATATTTGACTATATTTCTAGGACAAATACAATATACAAGAATGCATGATGTTTTGTAAACACTTAGAGATTCACGTAAAGTATAGTGGTATATTTATATCCCCTGTTGGACCCTAGGATGATTTATACCTTGTTGAGTTTATTTCCCTTCTTTCGAATGCATAAAATAAATCACTCAAACTTATACAACTATTGCGCATATAATTGTAGAGGCAAGAAAATGTATATAAATCATTCAATATTTAATATTCGTGTCTTAAAGTCAAAATTACAAAATAAGGAATTAAAAGTTCACATAGAGGATCATCGTTCTCCTAGTACAATAAAAACCTAGTCTAATATGGATGAAATAAAAGGACAAATAAAATAATAAAAAGAAAATATCACCAAGAACTTGGATTAAATCTTTAAATTTTGGATTTGAGGTGAAAATCCTTGTTCTTGTCTTCTTCTTAACTTTTCAATGTGTTTTTTCTCTCAAAGAATGTGTAAACCCTAATTTTGGACGAGTTTAGGGTTAAATAGAGTCCCAAGATATCATTCCATAAGTGGTTGGATCGGAAAAGAAAACAAAATTTTCTCACGCATAAAACATGCCTTGCGATCGTACAGTGTATCCCTATGCTCCATGTTTGAGTTTGGGCGATCGCATGGTGTATCCTCATGTGATCGAAAGGTTGAAGAAATTTTTTCCGCCGGACAACTTTTGGTATTTTGACTATATCTATCTCTTCCAATATCCGATTGAGGTGATTCAAATTGCATTAGAAATATTACTTAGAGGGGTACAAATATTCTAGAAATATAAATCTTCAAATTCAAATGTCTTCTATTCCAAAAATGGTTCTCAAACTAAGACTGAAAATTCGAAGTATAACTTTTTCGGTTAGAAGTTGATATGTGATAGTACTTCCACTATATTTCATCCATTTGGCTTCTTTCCTCATCCAATTGATGCCTAGAACTTTCAAACCTTCATCGTGAGATCGACACAACTTTTCAGTAATTGTACTTGAGTCCTCAAACTTTGGTTTTTGCTTCATTAAAGCCTTTTTTTGTTTGTTTTTCCTAATTTCCCCATGTTCATCATTGATGTCCTGCAAACACATATTACATCGAATTAAGCTATATTCCACACATTTATCGACAATTATCAATGTTTGTGAACCGAAATAAACGTGTAAAAATGCCCTTATCAATGAGTTGAGTAGATTTTTGGCTTGAAGATACCTGCTTTGCTTATGGTAATCATAGGGTGCTCTATTACTTCTTCCTCCAATTCAGTTCCAAATGCATTATTTTCCACTGTTTGATTTGTCTGATCAACTAGAATTTGATCAGTATTTGTCTCATCTTCATTTTCCCCAACTGGTAAATTGTTAGTCTGTGATACATTCTTACTAATATATAGCTCATCAGAGCCTTGAGATGTTGCTGTAAGAGTTGCACTAGAATGGACTGCATCAGTTGAGCAACCTGGATCACAGTTGAATGAGGCTTGGAGTGGGAGATATTGAATGATAATTTTAGAGTTTTGTGGATTACTTGTTTTGTTGAGAAAACTAGATTGAAAGGAAAATTCACGTTCATTGAAAATTACATGCCTAGAGATGTAGATTCTTCCATTTGGACTGAGACATTTATAGCCCTTATGAGAGTTGCCGACCCCCAGAAATACACACTTGATGGAGTGAAAATTGAACTTATGTTTCTGATAAGGTCTGAGGTAGGGGAAGCAGGCACACCCAAAAATTTTAAGAGACCTATAATCAACATGTTCATTGTTTAGAGCTTCAGAAGGTGATTTCATCTTAGGGACTTGTGTTGGCAGTTTGTTGATAAGGTAAGTGGCTGTTTGAAAAGATTCCCACCAATAATGCAAGGGTATATGGGCTTGAGCAAGTAAAGTTAGTCTTGTTTCGATTATATGTCAATTTTTTCTTTTGGTTCTCCCATTTTGAGCTGAGGTATGAGGGACAGGAGACTCTCATGTCATTTCTAGATTATAAGGCTAAGTTTCGAAATGCTCTGAATTCACATCCCCAGTCTGACTGGAGAGTTTTAATTTTTCGATCAAACTTGTTTTCAACTAAGGCTTTGAACTGAATGAAAGGTTGATAGATTCAGATTTATTTTTCATAGGGTAAATCCAAGTATGTCTGCTTAATCATCTACGAATAAAATATAATACCTAAAACCAGATGTTGATTGCACTGGAGCAGGACCCCAGACGTCAATATGAATGAGATCAAGAGGTGCTAATGCATGTGAGGTGGACTGTTTGAAAGGAAGAGAGTGCGATTTACCAAGTTGGCAAGCATCACAAAGATGATTGACTTCATTGTTATTAATTTTTTCATTACATTGTTTGAGTACTTGTGACATTACAGAGTGTGTAGGGTGTCCAAGTCTCATATGCCATAGTTTAAGAGAAGATTCATACTCACCAGTAACTCTAGAGTTTTTGGAAACAACAAAAGTTGAGGGATTCAACTTATTTGGATAAACTGACTGATGACAGGAAGACCTCTTAACTTGATCTGGATGCTCAAGTTGATATAATCCATCCTTAAGCTTCCCTTCCAGTAGTACCTCCTTCGTTTGTAAGTCCTTGACAACACAAAAATCATGATGAAATTCCATAAACACATCATTATCAGATGTTAACTGTGATACACTTAGCAGATTTTTCTTAACTGAAGGCACCAATAATACATTATTTAGAAATAAGGGCTTGTTATTCAAAGTGCTCAAGCGACTAGTGCCAACATGAGAAATGAGAAGTTTGTTTCCATTACCAACTGTGAGTTTCTCCTTACCACCATACTTATGTGCTTCAGCCAGGTTTTCGTCCTCAGCAGTGACATGATGGCTTGCTCCAGAATCAGCAAACCGGGCTGGATCTGTGATAGTGCTTGAAGTAGCAACAAGTGTAGCTGGTACTGAGATATTGTTTTGATATTGTTAAATAGGCTTTGTCCCCATGTACCTCTCATCATAGCGATTGAAGCACTTGTCTGCTGAATGGTTGTTCATTCCACAAATTTGACATGGGCTTTTGTTTTCAGCTCTCCTTATAAATCTGCATCTACTTCTTCCTCCTTTGTTATAGTTGCTTCTTCCACCATAGTTAAACCTACCACCTCTATTAGGAACTGATCTGTGGACATAGTTAGCTGAGGTATGACTTAAGTTGATTGAAGCCAGATTGTTTTTTATAGTGTTAAGATGTTCAATTCTGCTTTCATAGGTCATCAGAACAGATTGAAGCTCATGCCAAGAAATAGATTCTCTACTGTTTATTTAAACTACGATAGGGGTGTATTCCTCATCAAGTCCAGCTAGTACTTGAATAACAAGATCAGGTTGAGAGATTCTTTTCCCAGCAATCTCGAGGTTGTCTACTACTTGCTTAATTGTATTGAGATATTGATCAATACTCATTGATTATTTCCTTGTTCATTGAAGCTCACTGATGAGGAACGTTACTCTTGACTTGTTCATAACTCCAAAGCTATCTTGGACAACATTACAGAGATGACAAGAGGTTGAAGATCCCATTACTTTCATGGCGATTTCAGGTGTTATTAATGAGTAGAGCCAACCCATCAATAGCTGGTTAGTGCTCATCCATCTGCCATACTCAGCATTTGATGTCATTTCAACAGTTACACTAGTAGATTCATTTGTCTGTGTTGCAAGGAATTCTGCTGGACAGGGTTTTGATCAGGTGATGAATCCTTCGAGGTTATGGCCCTTGATGATGGGCATAACCATATTTTTCCACAATAAGAAGTTCATGTCAAGCTTTATAGGTGGGACTTAGGTGAGACTAATTCCAAATTGTGGCATCTGATTTCTTCCCAACAATGAAGGTACCAGTGTGCTTGATGCTGGTTGTGCTGACTGCTCATTATCATTGGATCCGCTGTTAGCCATTGCAGTGCTCTGATACCAAGTTAAATAGCAACTAAATAACCAGAAGAAGGAGCACAGATGAATTGATGTAAAAGTATCTTGAAGTGATGAATTTATTCAGTTAATTAAAATGAATAATTTACAGCTTATATAGAATACGTTTGGAGTAGTGAACAAGTAATTACAAAAACAAAATCACATGTGAGAATCAATATAGTTATAACAAATTAAAGTGGTCCCAAAGACCGTGAATATTTTAGCTGTTGTGTTGATGATAAGGATATATCTTGACATAACAAATATCATGTAATTTATCTCTCATTAACGAACATAAAAATAAATAAATCATGCCAATTCAACAAAATAAATTTTGCATAGACAAGCTTCAGTTGAGGTAGCTTTCCCTTGAATACGACCTCAGGCCTTCAATTTTTAAATGTTTGCATTTTGGTTCTCAAAGTCTCATCCTTGCCCAATTCTGCAACGTCGCATGCTTATTATCCGTGGCCATTGTGTCTATATGGATTAGTTGTATTAATGTTACATTTACTGTTTAATCATTATAAGTATCTTCGTCATAATTAACTATGATATTGTGGTGGAGTGAACATTGGACGACCTTGCAATTAATATATCTTTCAATTTAATTATGATTTATTAATAATTTTATTAAGCTCGAATTATTATATAATTATGTGACCTCAGGTCTTCCATTAAATTTATAAATATGTATGTGCGGTTAGTCTTGCTTACGACTTGCACCTAAAATCGAGTTGGAAGTTTTTTTTTCTGTTTTCTTTTTAAGCACATTTTAAGTGTAAGTTAATTGAAAATTATATATAGGTAAATTTACAAATGAAAATTTAGTAATCTAATAAATTAAGTTTAAGGTGATTATATTACCACCACAATAAATATTTGATACACCACAAATTTAATATTTCCTTAAATAACCATGAGTAAAATGACATAAATATTGTATTTATCATTCACTTCAGTTCGTACACCACAAAACATATATATCTCATATTCATATTGTTGACATACGAAAGTATGGCCCATAGGAATGGTTCAAAGAATGAAGCTCAGCTAGGAGATTCGAAGGATAAGCCCCAAATGGGACCATATAAAAACCCAAAAAGTTATGTAGCCAAGGCCCATCAAAAAGTCTGCTTAACGCCTAAAGACGAAATTATGTAAAGGAAGCCCACAATCCCTCAAGTCAGCTTCGTCACCCAAGATCTGAGCGAGCATAACATCATTATCGCCCAGGCCTGCGATACATCCAAGAGTTGGATGAGTGTAATGTCTTGTGGGTCATAGCAACAGTCATTGAAACGGTTAAGGAATGATTTTATCACAGTCTACGACCCAGGAATCTCGGTTGAAAGTAGTTAAGTAATGGAAGTAATGACAGCAGTTAAAGACGACAGTTTCTCAACAAGTCATCCACTATGCAGAAAGTGGGTAGTTATAGAGCGACAAGCGGTTTTTAAACGGCTTTCCAAGAAAACTGTTGGAGAATATATAAAAGAGAAGAGAAGACATAGAAGCAACCCTGATCAAATCACTCTCGAACAAAGAAAATGTAATTTCGTTTCGTTTCGTTTCATTTCTTCTTGTTAACTTTCAATTGCTTTGTGTG
>CAIGRF010045730.1:34108-47624 GCA_903798235.1 Fraxinus ornus | reverse complement strand
TTTTTTTTTTTTTTAATGATATGTTAAAACGAGGAAAGTTGGTACTTTGTGATAGAGAAGGGAAACAAATGAACCTAAATTAATGTACATTAGTTGAAAACTTAAAAGATGGTAATACCTTCATAGAGATATATCGGTAATCGACAATTATTTTCTGGTTGCTTACAATTCTAGTGGTTCAAACTTCAAAATTAGAAGTTAAGACTTAGACATATATGCATAATGCATTTTAATTTTTATAGTTGAAGAACCCAAAATTTTAGCATTCTCGTTCAATTAATACCTGTAAGCGAGTTTTAAGTATTGTCTTTCCCTACAATAAAAGGTCCGGGTCCCAGGACCCCCCCTCCCCCTGCCCCTGTCTGATGTTGTAGAGTTGTAATTTACCAAGTATACCAACTTAGACTAAACCGAAAAATCAAAACATCTCATTTTTACGTCCCTCTTTTCAATCATGCTCAATACTTCACGGAAAGATGTTTATTAATTAATTAATTATTAATTTTTAAGTTACATGGCATTAAAAAGATTTTATTTGTTTGACTCATATTTTAATACTCTCAATTTGCATATCCTATAGGATCAATATTTATTTGTTTATTAATGTTGTCGCATTCTTGAAGAAATGCAATTTTAAGAAGTAATCGTGTTGACAGAGACAAAATAATCGGCCCAAGCCGGTCTAAAACACGGTTTCATGTGCAAGACAAAGCTGGCTTGGTAAATTAATTGATGCTTTGACATAAGCTAGGATAATCCAACCAAGGATCAAACAAATTGTTTAAATTTATTGCTAAAATTAATTATCTCGACAATTTGTGTTAACATAATCCTAACAAACTAATAAATAGTTACGAACGAAAACTTAACAGAAAATTAACTTAATGGTAGGCAAAAAGTTGGCAATTGAAGTTTACTTAGTGAATTAATTAGCCCCTGTTTGGTAGGAATAAATTTTAATTTAAATCAAAATCAACAACTAATCTTAATCACACGGTTTATGAGATCAACAATTTTTCAACCACATATTTCATCAACTTTTATCAAAATCTATTAAAAATATTCTGATTTTAATCCCATCAAACACGAGCTTATTAACATTGTGTTTTATTAATTATTGGATTAAGATTTAAGGTGTAGAACTTATAGTATGGGGTATGTGAATATATTCTTGTTAGGAGTTGTTCACTCACTACCTTGTTTATATGTATATAATTAAAGTGACACCAATTATAACATTGTGGTGGGGCTAGTTGATTCCGTGCCTCAATCTATTGTAGTTTCTCTTTCGTATTGTTTCATAGTATATCTGGTTAAACTTAAAAGTAAGTTAATTCTATTTTTAAATACTTCTCGATTCGTAGTTTTTTACTTTGATTGTAAGGCTTAAAAGTAACATATTTTAATTTTGATTAGTAAGATTTTATTTGTATTAAAACTTATTGAAATAAATTTTATTAAGCTTGGCCAATAATCCACTCATTAACATCATTTGACTTGATCGCATCTTATAGTGTAATTTGATATTTAGGAATTCTAATGTTTCTCACTTATCACGTAATTTCCTCTTAGGATTGTGACCAAGGAAATGTTTTGTAGCCAAATTTGGGTTCATGATATTAACTTGTTCTTGTCTTCATGCCATTTTGAGAAAGACGTTTTGATTTCTTCTACATACTCTCAAGTTAAGCATTAACATTTTTCTTCTTTATTTCCATTGTGACAAGTTGTTTACGATAAATTAGACAATACAACTAATTGATTTTGACATTTTGTCGTGTTTTTGCTTTTCTTTAACCATGCCTAATGTTATGGTTTATCATTCTATGTTAGATTGAACAAAAAAAATGCAGTGTACGTCCATCTTTTCAATAATAATTCGGTGAAATGTAGGTAGCGTTTAGTTATGTAAGACAACTAACAAATTTCCATTGCGTACTACCTTTTTGGCTTATTATATATAAAGTTTTCGGTATAACAAATACGTCATTTTTGAAAATTTGGTACATTTTGAATTAGATAAGACAACTAATAAATTTTGACATTTTGTAGTTTTTTTTACTTTTCATTAATCATATCTGATGTCAGTGGCGGAGCCAGCCCGTCGAAATAGGGGGGTCTTAGAGTTGAAGGGGTGGGAGTCCACGGGTGCCCCCGAATTTTTTTTTTCTTTTTTAATGATATGTTAAAACGAGGAAAGTTGGTACTTTGTGATAGAGAAGGGAAACAAATGAACCTAAATTAATGTACATTAACTGAAAACTTAAAAGATGGTAATACCTTCATAGAGATATATCGATAATCGACAATTATTTTCTGGTTGCTTACAATTCTAGTGGTTCAAACTTCAAAATTAGAAGTTAAGATTTAGACATATATGCATAATGCATTTTAATTTTTATAGATAAAGCATCCAAAATTTTAACATTCTCGTTTAGTTAATATCTGTAAGCTGGTTTTAAGTATTATCTTTTCCTACAATAAAAGGTCTCANGTAGAACTTATAGTATGGGGTATGTGAATATATTCTTGTTAGGAGTTGTTCACTCACTACCTTGTTTATATGTATATAATTAAAGTGACACCAATTATAACATTGTGGTGGGGCTAGTTGATTCCGTGCCTCAATCTATTGTAGTTTCTCTTTCGTATTGTTTCATAGTATATCTGGTTAAACTTAAAAGTAAGTTAATTCTATTTTTAAATACTTCTCGATTCGTAGTTTTTTACTTTGATTGTAAGGCTTAAAAGTAACATATTTTAATTTTGATTAGTAAGATTTTATTTGTATTAAAACTTATTGAAATAAATTTTATTAAGCTTGGCCAATAATCCACTCATTAACATCATTTGGCTTGATCACAGACAAGTTGTTTACAAACTATTTATTCATGAATTACAAAAGACTCGATAAATTACTTTTAGATAATTCAGACATTATCCGTCACTTAATATGATGTACAAATTTCAAAATAATTATTTCTTTAAATTAAAAATTAAGCTATATATAGTGCATCAAGTTCTTTTACTATCTTGTTACATCTCTTTATTATTTAGTCAACACAAAAACTTTTAAATCTAATTTTCCAAATTGTAAGTATGTATTATACAATTAAATAGAAAGATTGTATGGTGGATGGTGACAAGAGGGACATACAATTACTTAACTTCTGGGATATCACATGGGCTCACAACTAATGCAATAATTTATGACTAAATATCAAATCAAAATCCTTTTATGAAAATGAATAAGTTGAAAGTTTTGAAGCATGGAATTGAGATATTCTTAATATGATTAATTTTTTAGGTATATTAGGTGGCACTCTAGATGTTCCTACAAACTTTTGTCACATCTTTTTAAACCCTCTTGAAGAAAAAAAGAATTATTGAAAAATGATTATTCTAGTGATTTGAAATTACTCCCTTACTCACTTTCCCTTTGTATCTACAAAAATTTAATTCACGGATAACGCCTTAAAATTAATTGTCGTCATTTTAACTGTGATAAGACTTTAACATTGATTAATTCTGAACTTTGAAATTCCTCAATTAGGATATCGAATGTAATTTTTCTAGATGAAGAAATCCCTAGTACGTTTAAGTAATGGATTCAAAAGTATCATGGATAGATTTTTCAATTGATAATTTCATTTTCATTCGGTGTTATCAAGTCAAGTCTAATTGCGTATTTTTTGTAAATCTAACTAGATACGATTTGTCACTAACTTCACTTTTTATTCTAATTGCAACAATTTAAAGCTTCTCACGTAAGCAAAAGCATGAAAAGATACGAAGAAAGTTTCAAAATTCTCACATTATTGGCATGGACAAGGACCTCTAATTGAAGAATGATGCCTGGCTCCAACTATCCATTTGCCTTGTTTTTTCTTCTACTCACACAGTCATAGTCAATGGCGTGCTTATGAATAACAACTTATTGTTCAAACATTAAACAAATGAGAATACTAGGCATGTATGCTAAAGAAATTGCAGGTAGGATCCCTAATCTTCAAACCCTTTTGCACTTTGAGCTAGATAACCTTTATTTTATATGCATTAAGCTCAAAATGAATTCAAAATTCAAAACACAAAATCGAAACACAAAGAAAACAACCTCTTATATTTTCAAACTTTCGAGCGTTTTGTGTATAGCATACTGACATACAAATGGCCGAATATTTTCTATTTGCGCCAATTATATTCTCGGTGATCGATTGACTTCTATCTTGAACGATACTAAATTTATTTTCACGATTTCTTAAGATGTTATCGTATTTTTACATAAAGCTGGCAAAGATCGTGAAATCTTTTTTTGAGCATTAAGGAACATCACTAAGTCATTTTCTTTCATTTTATCCAAAGCACGTCATTTTAATGTATAGGTTGACGCGGTGACATGATTAAACAAGTTGTATTGTATTTTATTAAATAAGAATATTTAAATATTTAAATCAAGTGTTCCTTATGGATTGCAAATAATAAAAAATAAATAATAATATCCAAATTATCACTGGTGGATTGAGAAATAATCTCTTAATTAATTTTATAACCCATGTTAAGCATAATTAAGGATCTTGCATGGTTTGATCTAAAGAGTGTTGACTTTTCAAAATCTACACCTCTCTACATTCTAATTTTGATTAATATTATTTTATCACTATTATCCTAATAAATGCCAGAAATTTATTTCTAGAAATATAATAAAATAAAAGTTTATTAATTTCCAGAGTAAGGGGAAAAACTCACAGATGTATGATCATTTTTATTTTTGTTTTTTGTCAACAATCAATGTAAAAATGACTAGTACCCCGTAAGAAGCTTTGCAGAATTTTCTTGTACACCGAGCATTGCTCTAATTTTCAACTGCTCATATTTTCATAACTATTCATTAATTTTTTATTTAACTTTTAAAATCAAATTTACTTTTACTCAAAATATACAATACAAATAAGTGAATATTAACCCATGTTTGGTACCGATTAAAATTTAGATTTTAATCTAAGTCAAAGACAATAATTTATTTCAACCACATATTTTATGGATTTCACAACTTTTTAACAACACGTTTCATCAATTTCTATCAAAATTTACTAAAAATCTGATTTTAATCCCCATCAAATAGACAATTCAAACATTTTGACAGCGCACATTATGTATCGGAGCAAGCGAAGGTTTTGGATTTACCATTACTCATTTATGAAGATTTTACGTCTAGCATTACATTAAAAAAAATGAATTTGGTCAATAGATAACAAAATTTGATGTAGATAAAAAAAAAAAAAAAAATCACTTTTATTTTTAACCTTTCAATTAATTAACACGATAAATTTTTATATTGGAAATACATATTAAAAGTAATGTCAAACAAAAATAAAATAGTCACTTTTACAACAGGTTTAGGACCATTTGAAAGGGAGCTGGGGCTTTGTTGCTTGATGGAAAAAAAAAAATAAAGATTTCATTGATAATGAAGGATCATAACATTGTTGATATCATGATTTCATTCTCTTTTTAAAGAGAGAATTGAAATATGATAAAGTGTTCGAAAGAGTTGTAATATGAAATCTTGTGTTGTCCTCCCTCTTGGCATGTGCTATTATTCTCTTTATAAAGCATGCACTTGTCTTTTACCCATCTTGTGAGTCACAGTGCCGAGCTGAGAAAGTACGCTTACTGTCATGTTTGGATTGGTTAGCGAGCTCGGCCTATCAGGTCATTATGAGTTAATCTCAAATATGATCCCCAATAATTAATGAATTATTTAGGGAAGGAACCTAAAGCATCTCATTGGTGTGAATAGTGAGCGTTAATGTAAGATCCGCTATTAGTCGTAATTCTGTAGATAGTTAATTAATTTGTACAATGTGTAAGAGATTTATAATAATTATGCTCCCTTAAACCTCGATTAACTACATAATCGAGTTGACCTTGCATTCCCGAACTCACATTAGCACGGGCTTATCGTACACATTGAATGATCCGTATTTTGTTGACCTCCGAGGTCCGTCAAAAATAGATTCCACAATTTTTTAACCATACGTTTCATCAACTTCTATCAAAATATACTAAAAATCTGATTTTAATTCACATCAAATAGACAATTCAAACATTTTGACAGCGCACATTATGTATCGGAGCAAGTGAAATTTTTGGATTTACCATTACTCATTTATGAAGATTTTACGTCTGGTATTCAAAAAAAAAAAATTGAATTTGGTCAATATATAACAAAATTTGATTTAGATAAAACAAAAAAAATAATTACTTTTATTTTTAACCTTTCAATTAATTAACACGATAATTTTTTATATTGGAAATACATATTGAAAGTAATGTCAAACAAAAATAAAACAGTCACTTTTACAACTGGTTTAGGACCATTTGAAAGGGGAGCTGGGGCTTTGTTGCTTTTTGAAGAAAAATAAAATTTAAATATATAAATATAGACATTTCTTCTTTTTTGCCTTTTATTAATTCCCTAATATTCATGCTTCCAAAACTTTTTATGGATTTTGCTTTTGAAATAAAATTTTCACGTATTACTAAAATAAAATATTAATAAATAAATATATTATCTTTACCATTTTCACACTGTCGACTTTGCATCGAAGCAAGCAAGATTGTGAATTAAGTCGTAAAGGTTATATTAATTTTAGTTTCGGTCATTCCACTCGATAACTTTATTTAAGATAATCAAATTGGGTAGTCAATGTGACACTAAGTATAAAATTAAGTGGTCGTGATGAAACAAAAATGGCCAATGTGATACTAAATATAAAATCCGGTGGACAATTATACTAAATTTATTTTCACGAGCTCTTAAGATGTAAATTTTTTTTTTTTTTTCTTTTTTTTGTTTACATAAAGCCTGCAAAGATCCCAACAATCTTTTTCAAAATGTGCGATCTTCTTTTGAGCCAAGGAACATCACTTAAGACGTGTTTGGTAGAGATTAAAATCGAAAAACTAATCGTTATTATTGACTTTTATTAGACTAGTAAGACTCAATAACGATCATATTTTCAATTTTAGTTGGATTTTAGGCATGACCGAACACGCCCTCAATTTCCTTAATTTCATTTCATCCAAAGCACGTTTTTTTTTTTTTTTTTTTGACTTTTCTAAAGCTACACCTTTAACATTCTAATTTTGCTTCATATTTTATTTTAATCACTTTTAAACATAATAAATGCTAGAAATATATTTTTAGAAATATAATTTAAGTATTAACAAAATTTTATGTAGATACCTTTCAATTAATTATGACGATAGATTTTTATATTGGAAATACATATTGAAAGTAATGTCAAACAAAAATAAAAGGAAAAATCTTCATGTACATAATTACCATTTTCACACTGTCGACTTTTTATTTAAGATAATCAAATTGGGTAGTCAATGTGACACTAAGTATAAAATTAAGTGGTCGTGATGAAACAAAAATGGCCAATATGATACTAAATATAAAATCCGCTGGACAATTATACTAAATTTATTTCCACGAGCTCTTAAGATGTAATTTTTTTTTTTTTTTACATAAAGCCTGCAAAGATCCCAACAATCTTTTTCAAAATCTGCGATCTTCTTTTGAGCCAAGGAACATCACTTAGGACGTGTTTGGTAGAGATTAAAATCGAAAAATTAATCGTTATTGTTGACTTTTATTAGAGGAATGAGACTCAATAACGATCATATTTTCAATTTTAGTTGGATTTTAGGCATGACCGAACACGCCCTCAATTTCCTTAATTTCATTTCATCCAAAGCACGTTATTTTTAATGTTATTATAGGTTGACGTGGTGACGTATTGTATTTTATTAAGGACCGCCCATGGTTTGATCTTAAGAGTGTTGACTTTTCTAAAGCTAACATTCTAATTTTGCTTCATATTTTATTTTAATCACTTTTAAACCTAATAAATGCTAGAAAAATATAATTTAAGTATTAATTTCCAGCTGCCCGTGTTTTCACAACTATTCATGAATTTTTTTAACTTTTAAAATCAAATTTACCATTTTGAAGACGCACATTATGTAGCGGAGTAAGTAAACGTTTTGGATTTACCATTACTCATTTATGAAATTTTACGTCTAGCATTTCATGAAAAAAAATAAAAAAAAAATTGAATTTGGTCTGGATATAACAAAATTTTATGTAGATACCTTTCAATTAATTATCACGATAGATTTTTATATTGGAAATACATATTGAAAGTAATGTCAAACAAAAATAAAAGGAAAAATCTTCATATACATAATTTTTTACCTAAAGTTTTACATAATCGTCAAGTGGCAACCCCCTGGGTCCACAGGCACCCCCCAATAGGGGGCCGCCACTTGACGATTATGTAAAATATTTGATAGATGATTTGGTACATGTTGCACTTATCAAAATAAAATAATCACTTTTACAAAAGGTTAAGGACCATTTGAAAGGAAACTGTTCCTTTTTTGCTTCTTGAAGAAAAATAAAATTCAGGCATAAAAATAGACATTTCTTCTTCTTCTTTTTGCCTTTTATTAATTTCCTAATATTCATGCTTTCACAACTTTTTATGGATTTTGCTTTTGAAAACAAAATCTCACATATTACTAAAGAATAAAAATATTATCTTTACCATTTTGACGATGTCAATTTTGCATCGAAGTCAGCAAAATTTTGAATTAAGTCGTAAAGGATATACTGATGACACTTCGATTTGGACAAGTAGAATTTATCAAAATAAAAATATTACTAAATATTTTTTTTCTCATTTTTAATAGTTTGAGCTGTATTAGACTATACAATTTAAAAAAAAAAAAAATTACGTAGAAAATTCAAACCCTTTATTTTAATAAACAGTCACTTTCAGAGTGTATGGGAAATATCTGTATCTATATTTGAAAGGAAACTGGAAATTATAGTTTCTTGAGAAAAAAATAATAAAAAATCAAATACAAGAATTGACTTTTCTTCTTCTATTTTGCCTTTTATGTAATCTATATTAATGTGTTGATCAATACACCAACCAAAGGCTGCAATAATAATTGATTGCTTCTACATGCACTTCTCATAATTGAGAAATCACATGCAATTGTACATTATATTATTACTGTAAACTCTAAATTATGGTGGAGGAAAAGTGCCAACATGTAGAATAATTTTGAGGGAATCGAGCAGTATAGTTTCATCGTGTGATTGTTCTTGCCAAGTAATATAGGTAGTAGATGGGGTTTAATCTTGTTTTCGAAATTACTTAAATGAAATTTATAATTAAATCAAGGAAAAAAAATATCTAAAATGATTAAAAGCAAGATAAAACGTTAATGTACAAATTCGCAAGTACATGGATGCAGGGACGGACCCACATGGGGTCATGTGGGGTCAAGTGACCCCACAAATTTTTTTTTTTTGAGTTTTTTTCTGAGGTTTTTTTTTTAAAAATTCTCATTTTTTACCCCAAAATGACCCCACAACACAAATGCTCTCAGTCCGCCCCTACATGGATAGTGTCAAAAAGTTAAAAATATATGCTTGTACGTATATATATAAAAGAAAATGATGGAATTTAATGTAGACGAATTTTGCATGATCAAGCAACATAGATAGAAAGTATGGAAGAATAAGCATACGCGTTCAACAAGTTGCAATTATTTTTATGTCTTGTGCGTTTAGAGTTGTCATCCANCCCACAACACAAATGCTCTCGATCCGCCCCTGCATGGATGGTGTCAAAAAGTTAAAAATATATGCTTGTACGTATATATATAAAAGAAAATGATGGAATTTAATGTAGACGAATTTTGCATGATCAAGCAACATAGATAGAAAGTATGGAAGAATAAGCATACGCTTTCAACAAGTTGCAATTATTTTTATGTCTTGTGCGTTTAGAGTTGTCATCCAATCGTCCAATTGAAGCAATATAGGTAGCTCGGGTTTTACCCTTTTCCAAAATTATATAGAAATAAATTAATTTTGTAATTAACTCAAGACGTCATTCATAAGAAAGTACGTGAATGGTGTCAACAAGTAATTAAACAATATTGTTAAGGAAAATGGTGAAATTTAATGTAGATGAAATTTGTGTGTATAGTCTCAAGACAAAATTATGTATAGTCTCGCAATTCATGAGAAGGTACGTGGATGGTGTGAACAAAACTAAAAATGTAAACATGCTTTGTGATGGGGTCAAATTTGCAATTTTTAAAATGTGCAGCTGGTTACTTGTTCATAACAGAAATAAATTGAGAAAATGAAAGTGGATCGAACATGTACTTAAAATAATTAATTTTTCCAGCTGTTGAAGAGTTTAAAATTGTACAAATTACTTATAATCTATTGAATTGGTCACTGGACAGCTCTAACGACTTTTTCTCTTTATCATTTGATCTATATATTGGAGTTATTGGACACAACTAGCCATCACATTCTAACTAAACATCAAGAGACTTTTGTCTTCTATTCTTGTCACAAGACAAAAAGAGAGAGGAGCCGTCGAGGTAAAAAATTGGCCGGAATTGGGGAAGTTTTTTGGTGCAGAAATGATGACACAGGGCGGCAGCCCCGTGAGGGGTCGTGTGCTGCCACAATTACTAGTGGCATTGGCCATTTTGGCAGTTTCTAATGTTGTTTCGGCTGACCCTTATGTTTATTCATCACCACCACCACCGTACGAGTACAAGTCGCCGCCACCACCTTCACCGTCGCCACCACCACCATATGAGTACAAGTCACCACCACCTCCTTCACCATCTCCACATTATGTGTACAAATCGCCACCACCTCCTTCTCCATCACCACCACCACCACCACCTTATGTGTATAAATCTCCTCCACCACCCTCGCCATCACCACCACCTCCTTATGTGTACAAGTCGCCGCCACCACCACCATATGAATACAAGTCACCTCCACCACCACCACCATATGTATACAAGTCCCCCCCACCACCACCTTATGTTTATAATTCACCTCCACCACCTTCTCCCTCACCACCTCCACCATATTACTACAAATCTCCCCCTCCACCCTCTCCATCACCACCTCCACCATATTATTACAAATCTCCACCACCACCTTCTCCCTCCCCACCACCACCATACTACTATAAATCACCACCACCACCTTCACCCTCTCCTCCACCACCATACTACTACAAATCTCCACCACCCCCCTCACCATCACCGCCTCCACCATACTATTACAAATCTCCACCACCACCCGTTAAGTCTCCACCTCCTCCTTACTACTACACTTCTCCTCCACCACCAGTGAAGTCTCCTCCACAACCATACTACTACACCTCTCCACCACCACCAGTCAAATCACCACCTCCTCCATACTATTATGTGTCTCCACCACCACCAAAGAAGTCTCCTCCTCCACCATACTACTACACCTCTCCACCACCACCAAAGAAGTCTCCACCACCACCATACTACTACACTTCTCCACCACCACCAGTTAAGTCTCCTCCTCCACCATACTACTACACATCTCCACCACCACCAGTTAAGTCCCCACCACCACCATACTACTACACCTCTCCACCACCACCAGTGAAATCACCACCACCACCAGTTCCCTACTACCCACCCCACCATCCATTGGTTGTCAAGGTAGTAGGCAAAGTATACTGTTTCAAATGCTATGACTGGACCTACCCAGAGAAGTCCCACAACAAGAAACACCTAAAAGGTAAATATTCTTACTATCCCATTAATTAATTTTCTTTCATTATTACATATGTGCATGCTTCAATAATTTCTAGTTCATTATGTCAATTTTAAGCCTGGATTTAACCAAAACAAAAAGATACATATGACAATTTGAATTGTAAATTGATATGATCTTTTTCCTAATTGCCATTAATATAGAAATTAAATTGTTAGTTTTGTTGGACATTTTTTCTCACAACAATGATTGTCTGTAAATCTCGTTTTCGATTTTCAAATTTCATCCTTAGTTACCACATAATTAATTGAGTAATTAAGATATAATTAGCCAATAATAGTGTAGCATTGTCATATTTTGCTGGACATCACCAACTCAACTGGCGCCTTTAATTAAATATAATATGATCTAATCTTGTTGTAAAGGGAGTCCTTTAATACAAATTATTTGATTAAATACAATTTGCATAAAGATATTGTTAATTATAACAAAAATAATTATTTCATCTATTAACAATATGGAAAGGACGACATTATTGGTTACTGTGTAAGTAAAGTTTGTCTTAGAAAAGATTCTACAATGGTTGGCAGCTACTTTATTTAATTACCTTAATTTAATTTTGAGTTAGTTAATTTATCTTTGTGCACATGGAACAGGTGCTGTTGTAGAGGTGACATGCAAGGCTGGTGACAAGGAAATTAAGGCATATGGAAAAACAAAGATTAATGGAAAATACAGTATTCCAGTTGAAGGTTTTGAGTATGTCAAATATGGAGCTAAGGCATGCAAGGCTAAACTCCATGCACCACCGAAGAGATCAAAATGTAACATTCCAACAAATCTTCATTGGGGAAAGAAGGGTGCCAAACTCAAGGTGAAATCCAAGGATAAGTATGAAGTTGTGCTTTATGCGAAACCGTTTGCTTATGCTCCTAAGACTCCTTACGAGGAGTGTAAGAAGCTGAAGCCAACCCCGGCTCCATACTACTACAAGTCTCCTCCACCACCATCGCCGACTTATGTGTACAAGTCTCCACCTCCTCCGGCACCTACTTATGTCTACAAATCTCCACCACCACCAACACCAACTTATGTGTACAAGTCTCCTCCGCCACCTACACCATCATATGTGTACAAGTCTCCACCACCACCAACACCGACCTATGAATACAAGTCGCCACCGCCTCCAACACCTACTTATGTATACAAGTCACCACCTCCTCCAACACCTACCTATGTGTACAAGTCTCCGCCACCTCCTCCAACACCTACCTATGTATACAAGTCTCCACCGCCACCAACCCCTACTTATGTATACAAATCTCCTCCACCACCTTCACCAAAATATATCTACAAGTCACCACCGCCTCCGGTACCCACCTATGTATACAAGTCTCCTCCACCACCAACTCCCACCTATGTATACAAGTCTCCACCGCCACCCACACCTACTTATGTATACAAGTCTCCACCACCGCCAACCCCCACCTATGTATACAAGTCTCCTCCACCACCAACCCCCACCTATATATACAAGTCTCCACCACCACCCACGCCTACGTATGTATACAAGTCACCACCACCGCCAACCCCCACCTATGTATACAAATCTCCACCACCACCAACCCCCACCTATGTATACAAATCTCCACCACCGCCTTCACCAACATACCTCTACAAGTCGCCACCTCCTCCAACACCTACTTATGTATACAAGTCTCCACCGCCACCAACCCCAACTTATGTATACAAATCTCCGCCACCACCCTCACCGGCCTACATCTACAAGTCACCGCCTCCTCCAACGCATCCATACATCTACAAGTCTCCACCTCCTCCAACACCTACTTATGTATACAA
>CAIGRF010045730.1:7172-24771 GCA_903798235.1 Fraxinus ornus | reverse complement strand
AAAAAAAAAAAAAAAAAGACTGCGCTTACCCTCACTCTCTCATTTACGTGTAGGCAATATCTGAGTGTGTTGCAGAGAAGCAGATTCAGCAACTTCTGTTTCCACGATCACGACAGAAGAAATTTAAGACTCTTGAACTACCTAAAGATGTGAACTCATTTTGATTTTTCTTTATGTTCCTAATGTTGGAAATATCTGAGAAATAAATTTCTAGTCTGCTTACTCTGATTTAATTAGGTAATTGTATTTCAATTTTGGGCTATTCGGTAGAAATTAAAATCGGATTAAAATTGAAAAACTAATCGTTATTATTGACTTTTATTAGACGAGTGGAACCCAATAACGGCTATATTTTCAATTTTAATTGAATTTTTAGCACGACCGAACACACCTTTTGTTAAATCAAGTAACGATACTTTAATTTGATTTCAATCAGGTCATTTTGTCTAATTCTATCATACGGAAATCAATGACATAGCCTTCAATGCATTATGTTCATCATTTTTAATTTTAATAAAGTCGTACTTATTTCATATCATCATTTAACGGTACGCGTGAGAAGCACAAGTTATTGATTGTCACGTCATTAATTATTCTTGGTGAAATTGAACAAAGTTATTTTAATTGAAATCAAATTAAAGTGCAGTTACACAATTGGAATGAAATTAAAATGTAGCTACATTAAAATCAAAAATAATTTTAACTATATAGCAAGGGGCAAGTATTGACAATCACTTCTTGATATTAAGCATGCAAAATATTTTTGGTGTTCCTAAGGTAGGTAGTAAAGTTTGAATGGACATGAAACTCGTTGATTCTGATAATATCCATTAGACAGTCAATAATTGCTGACAATGTTCATCGATGTAACCAAAAAATTTAGAGAGTTAAATCTCATTTATCAAATTACAATTGTTAAATAAAATACAGCCTTCAACAATCAAACCAACACAAAGTGAGTTCGAGCGGGTTTATTTGGTATCAAAATACCTAACGGCAACATTATAATAATGACATGTTTGATCAGAAGAATTAGACAGTACTAAATAGTATTAAAAAAACTAAAATCTTATTCATTATACTCAAACAATAATTGTAAACATTTATGATTGCCCTTTCCATGCTGTGCTGCTACTTCAATAGAGGCAGTGCTTCACCATTCTTTACAGCTGAAATTATGCGGGAAGTTCCCCTACCAACTACAAAAATTATTTTTATTTTTTGTCAAAATTTCTTTCCTTCTCTCTCTTTTTTCAAGTCGTCATTACATGCCAATTCATCTTTTTCAATAGCACTCGAAGAAGCAAAATTGTGATCCGGTTTACTCATACCTGCCTCCTCGTCAAAGCACTTGCTTTGCTCGACCTCCTCATCTCCAACCACGGCTGGGTTTTCCTCCATTTTGTCGCCACTGCAATACATACATCTCATAGCTCTTATCATATATTCTCATTGATAGTTGATAGTGCTCTTAATGGAGTAGGTCTTAAACAAGCTAAGATTAAGGAATACCATAATCGCATGTTTGATACGCAATATTAAACGACTTGACGGAATAATGAACAAAATTTAAGCAACGTCTTCTTTCACAATACTGTCAAGTACTATCTAGACCTCCTAACCAGAACATGCTTGTACGTAACATTGGACAAGATCATACAACGGTCAAAATTTGACATCTTTTTCCTCATTAATTTGGTCCGATAGTGTCGAGTCTACCTTACTAAACATGCAATAAGTAGGCTACGCCTGCTAACTACTAGGGTAGGGAAAGACAGGAAATAAACATGAGCAATGAAATATTACGTACACTGAATAAACAATAAGCCCGGCAGTAACGACAGCGAAGGCTACAAAATACATCCAATCAACCTGGAAAGTGTGGACTTCAGATTAGTTAATCCAATCACCACAAAACAAAAAAATTTAACTTGAAATTTAGAAGTTAATGTAACCGAAGTTATCTTGAACTCTGGGCTCTTACGAACCTTTTCATGGTACGCAAAGATACGAATTAAAACAGCCCACATATCAGAGGTGAGCAGAGACAAATTAAGCATTGTAGACCCACTAATCTGCATCGGAAGGTTACAAATGTATTCATCAAAAAAAAAAGAAGCCTGATACGAATTCTCAAGACAGAAAGAATATTATCAAAATACACAAGTAAAAACATGTACTAAAAATACGTTAAAAACTACCTATCCTAAAACACTTATTCCAGCTAAATCTCTTATCATCATCCTCGAGCTAAATCAGCTTTATTTTCCACAGAAATTCTAGAATAAGTCCCTAAATGTTGGTTCTATCTTCAAGTCTATTGTAGACTGCTAAAGTGGACGGTAGAGAAGTTTTAACATCAACTGATATCCTCGCATAAGTTAAAAGGACAACAAAACCATAATCTACAATGCAAATTAAAATATGAGGAAAAGATAGCTACAAAATATAGTGTACAGAGGAATAGATAAATAAATCTTCCACATAGTTTAAACAATAATATCCTCCCTAGAACTGGGAAGCCGAAAATCACAGCTTCAGTGGGATCAAGCTACCTCATTAGGGTAACCAAATAGTCGAATATACTTAATAGGGTTTCGGAACTTATGGCTAACCCTGTTGGGTTTGAAATTGCCCAAACCTACCAGTTAACCGAGCTCAATTACAATATTTACTGTTACTATTATTTTTTTATACATGCACGCGTATATATAGTTTCTTCCTACGAGATATAAAAATATGAAGGAAAATTGTCTTAAATTCATTTCTATTTGATTTTCTATAGTTTACTTTCAAGTGTTTTATTTGTACGTGTACTATTGCAATTTTGACAAGGTTTCAAATAAAAATTTATGAATTGAATGCATTTCCACTTTCTTCTACATTCTGTTAAAGAATTTTTATGACATTTTATGTTGTCGGTAATAAAAAATTTTGCTAATAATATGTGGATGGCCCAGTTCTCCAAAAGGTTAATTTACGGGATAAAATAAATGGCTATTATTTGGAAATGAGATTAGAACAATGTATGGAACCTTATTTGGCTGCAAAGTACGGCAGCAAAGTGGGGTTCAGTTCGGGGAACAAATTGTGCGGGTCATTAACCCATTGCCATACTAGTTGGGGTAAACAAACAAAGTCGTACCTTTAATAAGACTGGAACACCCGAGTAAAACAAAAACATGGCCACCGAAAATCCGACAAAAGGAAGCGCCTGAAACAAAAAACAAAAAATAATAATCAACCTGGATATCATATTTTAGGTCTATTTTGGATAATGATCATTTGAATATATGCACTTGAAAGCCGAGGTAAGTTATTTAAGATTCCATACAAGGTAAGTCAAACTCAGTAAGATATTTATTTCATTACTGTGTCTCCTCTTACTATCAAATGCTTTATAGTCCTTCAACCTGTTCAGCTGATTTGCAATTTTCTCACTCAAATATCAAGAAAAGACGAGGCAAAAGGAGGACAATTGTTTCAATAACTCGTGCTTCAGCAGTTCTTTATGAAATTATCTTTATTAAAAAAATTTCAACTTTATCCAACGGAATCAGAGAAGACAAACAGTGCTTAATATATAATACAAAGTCCTAAGTTCGTCTAGTCAAACCTATATCACAGCACGAAATCATAAAAGATTAAAGAAGATTATGACAAAATATTTCTTCTATCGCATGATTTAGGACACGGAGAAATATGCACATGAATCATCCAAGGCAAAAGAGGGAGGAATAGACAGATCAAAATTAACATAGCATGTGGTGGTTGCTTTAGATCTTCGATTAGACCTAGCAATGAACTGAACTGTATAAAAAGATTCATGTAATTGACCCCAAATTCACAATGAAATGAACAAAAGAAAAGGATTCATATAGCCAACCCCAAGTTCATGGAGAAAAAGCCTTAATTTTTTGTTGTAATTGTTGTTGCACGCGTATCATCCACGACAGTCATATCACTTCCCATTAAATAGGAAGTTTGTATGCTAAAGTGTACTTGTTAGGGTATGATACAAAATTTTAAGAAGTTAATACAGTTAAATCTCGATCCGAGCACCAATTAGAAAGAGAATAAAGAAAGAGATCATGTACATAAATCATCCAGAAAACTAATTACACTCCACATTCATCAGGAAAATTGTATCACTGAAGGCTGAAGCTATCAGGGGAGGGGGAGACAGAGCACAGATACTTACCGCCCCAGCTGACCAGTGAATACTTTTAAGTTCATTGCGTTCAAGTATGCTTCTACAGGCATGGTTAAAGAAATCATTTGATCAATAGAGACTTAATTACCACGAAAAATTTAGCCCATGTTTGATGGGGATTAAAATCAAATTTTTAGTAAATTTTGATAAAAGTTGATGAAATATATGGTTGAAAAGTTGTGGGTCCCATGAAATATGTGGTTAAAATTAATTTTTTATTTTAACTTGGATTAAAATCTAAATTTTAATCCCTACCAAAAAGAGACTCAAATCAATATCTCATCAAGAAATGTTAACCTATAAAGGCTATATAACAATAACAGAATATGCTTAAATTATAATGTGAATAAATTATACAATAAAAGATTAGCATAGCAACCAAGGATACATTTGGATAGCGCTGACAATGGCACCAAAAATTCCCAAGAATGACATGAGTTCAACTCTATCAGCACTTTTAACAAAAAATTCCTGCATAGAACAAGAAAAACAAGGATTAACACTTCAATTGCAGAGGTGAAGGAAAAACCAAAAATTGCACTAAGGATGAACTTTAACATAATGGAAATATGCAAAAATAACAAATGGAAATTTTTCTTAAAAACTAATAACTAAGTTTATCAAAATAAATTGGAATAAAAGAAAATAAATCGGAATATACTTTCTACTTTTATGCCTGAGATAAAAGCAAATTTTCACATACATTTGATGACATCCCCCTTAATAGGCCATGATGCTTAAAGGGGAGCATTAAAATACTTCAAGAAAAAAAGAAAGGGATAGGTGGAAGTCAATAAAAAGGAGGGAGATAAGGAAGAAAACATGCACACGGAATATATAAAAATGCATAAAGGTAAAATGGGGAGGAGAGTATGTAAAACACAACTAAGGTGCAGTTATGCTTAAACAGGACATGTATAGAACAAAAACAAAAAAGAAAATGAAAAATAGAAAAGTTAGCGGCTAGCAAAAGAAGAAAAGGACAGAAAGAAAGAAACACAAGCATGTAGAATGATTAAAAATTGTACAAGACCGAGAATGAGAAGAGGCACTATATCATGTGTTTAAATACAAGGAAAGATGGATGGATAGAAACAACTATAACGTTATAGAACTAATACCTACAAGGGAATGCAGGAAAAAGAAGGGAAATATAAGAAATGACGGAAAGAAACATGTCTGTGAAAATAACAAAAATGTACAAGAACTAGCAGAAGAGGGTGTGTGAGAGCATAGAGAGAGACAACAATACGAGGACTCTAAGGGTACAAAAATGAAAAACAAGCGAGAACATAGTGTCAATTACAAGGGAAACTATACACATGTATAAATCCCTTACCGATTGAAAAGAGAAAATAAACATTGTCTCAATTATAAATGGAAAATAACCATATCTATAAATGCATAGGTTTGAATTAACAACTCAGAAGTAACAATATTCAAAAGCTTACCTCAGCAACATTACTAACAGCATAAAGCGTGGCCCCAGCAATTATAAGTAAATCACCTTTAATAGGGTTACTACCGCCTATATCCACAACATCAGCAATTAAAAGGAGATTATGAAAGAAAAGAAGAAAGAAAGATAAGAGGCATAAGCATACTTCATACTACAGTAAGGCCTCCTCTTTACAGTGATATTCTATATCGGAATAACGTCCATGTAGTCATGGAAGAAATTGGTCCCAAATTCAAGTTGGGCCAATTAAAAAAAAAAAGAATAAACTCCACATTGTAATATAGTTATAATTTTTCCAAGTCCCATCTTAAGGGACTTGCCTCCACATAGTAATAATTATCGATAAATAGCGAAAAATATATGATATGTTACATAAGAGGTTTAAGATGAAATAAAATATTTATAAAGTTGTTTGGGACAAAAAAAATATGTTATGTTGCATTAAAGGTTTGAGATGACTTTGAATATTTTCAATGCTACATAGATACATGTATCAGTTTTCGAAACTATGTCTATCTCTTTTAACATACTCTTAATTAATTATTATACTTTTATCTCTATACCACTTGCACTAAGGATAACTAAGTCAAAACGCTAAGGCATGTTCTCTTTACTGTTTTCAGGCCATTTTCAGTTTTTGAAAACACTGAAAACACGTTTACTTACCTATTTTCATAAACGAATTTCCAAAAACGAGTTTAAAATTTACAAAAAAAAAAAGGGAAAACGCCAAAAAAGTCGTTGGGGCTATTTTCAATTAAAATCAAGCCAAAACTTCAAAATGCGAAAAACGGCTGAATTTTACCAATAGCGAGATAGATTAGTTGGGAGAGTCACGAGTTCGATTTCGTTCCACCGCAATTCANACCCGGGTCACCAGCATGGAATTTCAATGCCTTAACCACAATGGCAGCCGCTTTTCCTTTGTTATACAAGTAAAAGAACTATATATATATATATATATATTGAATAATCAGTTTTTCAAAATTAGAAAGTAAGAGCGTTTTTCATTTTTTTATTTTTGAAAACAATGTTTCAAAATGACAAAAAGAACGCATTTTCAGCAATCTCAAAATAGACACTCAAAACACAAAATGAATTCAAAACTCAAAACTAAAAATTGAAACGCGAAGAGAACAGCCACTAACTTTTTTAATTACGCTATTAAGTTTTATAGTAATAAAATTAGTTTGGTCCCAACATTATGAGTATAGAGAGGTTTTCCTGTACAATGAGATCTTAGAGGGGACATATGTCATAGTAGTTATCTTTGCTTCTAGGAGGTAAAGGAATCAAGGAAGGAAGAACGTATACTTCATTTTTTTAAGAAAGTACGCTTGTTTCCACTCTACCTTACTTGGTAAAGACAGAAAATTGATTTATTTGGAATTTACTTTTATACCCCTCTAATCTTCATTTGTGCATTTTGATCGTGGTTAGTGAATTCTTTTAATCCCCAACCTCTTTTAAACCCCAAGTAAACAAGGTTTTTTCTATCTATTTTCACTTCTAATTAGCTCGTTCTTTTCATCCCAACCAAACATGGACAGGAAAACTAAGAGGACTAGGATCAAATGCAGATAATGAAACATCACCTTTTTTACATGAATAATTTGATCAGATGCAAACATCATAACAGCAAAAGAAACTACAGTGGATAGAAACCAACAACTAAATGACAGGTAAGGAAAATTCCATCTTATCTTCTTCCAGTTGTTTCAGGGTAGGAGATAGACAATTCTCCAACTGCAATTCTAGCATACTTTGGATAAAGTCAAAGAAAATAATAAAACCATTTATATACAAATACTTACTTGATCTATCTGCAGAATGTACATCTGAAAAGACAACAATCACAAGGCCAGCAATACAAATTACTACACCAACCAACTTCTTGAATCTGTACTTCGTCTTCAAAAAGAACCAGGTGAAAAATAGGACACATGGGATAGCCCAACAATCCAGTAGCATGACACTTGTAATGGACGTGTACTGGTATGCGTTGACCACTGTCAATTCAAAATATTAGATTATTCTCTCTCAAGATTGCACATTTCCAAATAGTAAAAATATTTTTTTTTTCCTTCAATTTATTTCGAGTTCTTCATCTTAATTGGTAATGAATCACTTTTTTCTTAGAAAAAAACATAGGATACTGTTCTCAAACTAAAGTAAATGTTCAAAAATGTGTATTGAACAACTTACACTTATTTGAGAACATAATTTTCTTAAAATCACTCAAAAACTTCATAAAGTCTCTCTAAATAACTACAATTTTCACTACAAGTGAAGTTAAATAGGAAGAGGAAAATGAACAAGATGGAGGGTGTTGTAACTCAAGCTTACAATGAAAAAAAAAAAAAGTATCTGTCAAACAGTCAACAAATACCAAGAGGTCCCCGTGGACAAATTAAGCAGATAAGATGTTTAGAACATAAAAGTATCTAGATGCACTTTTGAAAAGAATATCAAATTCGGTCACTTTTTCCTATTATGGGGAAGAGGACAAAGAAAATTGTGAAAGAGATGTTCTGGCTTTTAAAACATTTAACATACACAAGTTTCTTAAAATCCCTTGTCTGGAGAAATAATGAAAAGCAGTTAATTTTTTTTTCCAGTTCCTTTAGGTAGTGATGTGACACACCCTTCAGAACATTAGCTTCGGGTAACACGGCATCCATGTCTCCTAACTTCTCAAGATCTACAAAATTACTTGGCTATCGATCAGGAATTAGTACTGAAACTGAAAAGGATGCATGAACAGATGCTTGAAAAATAAGGCAATTGTTGGTTTCTTTATATTATGTTCTGTTACAAAATTTGATAAGCTCAAAAAGGTCATAGTAACTTACCAAGAAAATTAGCTTCAACATCAACCAATCCAAGCAGGACATAGTAATACCATTTTGCCTGCTTATAGAAGAAAGAAACAAATGAGAAAGTAAAACCATGAGAAATTCATGCAATAACTAAACAGCTGAATATGTTGTGTCAATTCAAATAAAATTAAAGCACCATCACAGAGTACGAAAGAAAAGATTGATGATCTGCATTCACTTAACTTCCTCAAATGATGCAAGTCTTCATCACATAACATATTTTGTTACAAACTACCAAAAATACATAATCACGATGTACTCGCCATTATAACATCACACTATAGCAGTCAAAATTTGCAACATTCTTCTAATTTCTGAACGTCCTCCCCTTTGTTGCTCAAGACAGTTTAGCCATCTATTTATACAACTGATAGAAACCAGCATAAAACCCCGTTAACATCAATAGGACAGCAATGATAACATCTACCCAGGAGATGATATAAAGTAACCATTACGACCTGTCCCCTTAAAGCCACACAACCTCTCCCCACCCCCACCTCCCTCTGCCACAAATTTGCACAGTGCACTGATGACTACATGTACATATCAACTACTGTTGGTGATAGAAATCGGATCGACAAATTCCTCTCAATAGCAAAGATTTTCACCTCCTAGACTCACTCGTTTTGATGCTTGAACTGGAACGAGAGGAGAAATGGCTATTTGAGAGAGAGATACTTGAATTTGCATGCTTTTGTTCTCTTATGCTGGGCTTTGCGGCAACTCGGTCATTCTAGGAGAGATGACAAGTGACGGTCTTTTATTGGCTAGTTTGTAACTGATTCTGTTATAGTAATACGTTTTACTACTTGCCCATATGCGCTTCAATAACGGTTCCTGGCCTGGACTGAGGGAGTTCGCCTACCACTCTATTTTGGGGACCCCCAAGACTATCTTTCCCTTTGTTTCCTAGTCTATAGGCACAATCTCGTCTGCTAACACTTCTTCGTTGCTTGGTCGGGACACCCTTTTACACTTGTTTCCCCCTTTGCACCATTTATGCTTCACAAGTAGAGAGCATGTTCGCGGAGTGTATTTCTTGGTTCAACAACAAACATCCCTTACGTTTTATCTTTGTAAAAATCACTGGGATGGAGGTCCAAGAAGCTCCACAAAACTTTACTAGTTTAATGCATAAAATTCCTTTCAGCACTCTTATCCAGCATTATCATCTCATGCTTTCTCCTCTCCGCTCGAGCAAAATAGGCCAACTATAGCCACTGAGGTCAGTGAAGTATGTGCATCACCATTGACATATAACTGGAGAAAGATTACTGTTCACTGTTGTCTCTAGTTGTGCCAACTAGGAGAGTAAAATTCAACTATGCAAATAGTTTTACCTATATCCTGTACGAGTTATTAAATGGCAAAGGGAATAAAAATTCGCAAGTGGAAAGGTTGTTCCTAAATGCCCCGGCTGATAGAACAAACATTTCTTAACACGTGTCTATTTCACTTTACCTTCCTACAAATAGAACAATGAATGCCAAAAGTGCAAAAGCTGATCAGCTAACCTTGAGAGCTTTCCTTCTATAGAGCATAATGCCTCCATACACCAGCGCCAATAATATATAATTCAAAAAAGACTGAGATGTTGGTGCATTGATTCCTATTATTGATAAATAAATGAGGAAATTAAGTTAGATATAGAATAAGCTTAAGAAAAAGAATTTTTGCTTCGAATGGCAGAAAATCCAATAGTTTATGAACTTTCTGACTATTCGAAACAAGCGATGACATACTAGAGAGGAAAAGTGCTAATGAAAACTATGTTAAATACATATAACAAGAGAGAAAATATACGTTATAACTAAAAAAAAAAAAAAGAAAAACAACCAATGTAACCAAAAGATGCATATTTAAGCACTTTAATTACAGCTACAAATAGGCTTTCAGCCCAGGCACAAATGCAATTATCAGAGGCACGCTCTGCTACTGAGCTAATACCAAGTCGTGCTAGCCTTACCACTATGCAAAAAAACTGAGAGCAACCTAGCGAAATCCATTAGAAAAACAAAATAATCAAAAGAAAACGGAATGATCATGGTAAAATAATAAAAACAAGAACAAAGACCAAGAAAAATATCATTATCAATATCACAATTAAAGGGAAGAGGGGGAAAAAGGAACCTTTTTTGGCAAGTTCAGAAGACAGGAATCCAGTTGAAGTGATGAGAAGAGATAGAAACTGTCCCAGCCCAAGACCCACCACTGTATTCTTTGTCAAAACCTCCTGGCAATTCACCATCTTCTTCCAATGTATATATGAATATCTATGCACTTCAGCGGACAATAATTTTCAGAAAATGGCTAAAACCACAGAATTAAAAACAAGTCAGTAGCCGAAAAGGCTACCAAAAAGGACAAGCAGCAAAGTTTCAAAGCGTTGAAAAAACACTCTTTCGTAAAAATTCCCCCCACCCACTAATATATATCAGTATAAAGTAAAATAAACACACATCCATCATCTATATAGAATAATTGCAGGTAGAATGGTGATGAAATTTGCCTGTTGAGTGGAAGAAACCAACGGCTGTGAATGATTTTCCCAGATTCCCGTTGACTCGTGAGAAGTCGAGAATTACACGGAATTTTTCTTGTGATAATATGCAATTAGCGTTAATAACAACGTCGATTTCATACGCAAGAACTAATTATTGAGAAATAGAAGTCTAAACTCACTGATTTTATCAAAATTGTTTGCACATAGAATTGTTCGCGAATATTTAATTGTTAAAACTTTAATAGGTCAAACTTTATAGGATTCTTATTGGAGTTGATAAATAAAATTGATGCCCTACATGTTCATCTTTAATAACAGAAAATCACACAATTGGTTCGTAGTCTACTTCTCCAAATTAAAGTTAAGTCTTTAAGAGCCCCCGGGGCACATACAAATTGGTAAAGGAAGGGCATTGCTAGGTATGCAACTTCAGCGTGGGGAGTTCGATTAAGATTTTCACCTCCTAGACTCACTAGTTTTGAAGCTTAAATTGGAACAAGAGGTGAAATGGCTATTTGAGAGGGAGATATTTGAATTTGCATGTTTTTGTTCTCTTATGCTGGGCTTTGCGGCAACTCGGTCATTCTAGGAGAGACGACAAGCGACGGCCTTTTATTGGCTAGTTTGTAACTGATTCTGTTATAGTAATACGTTTTACTCACTTGCCCATAAGCGCTTCAATAACGGTTCCTGGCCAGCCTGGACTGAGGGAGTTCGCCTACCACTCTATTTTGGGGACCCCCAAGACTATCTTTCCCTTTGTTTCCTAGTCTATAGGTACAACCTCATCTGCTAGCACTTCTTCGTTGCTTGGTCGGGACACCCTTTTACACTTGTTTCCCCCTTTGCACCATTTATGCTTCACAAGTAGAGAACATGGTTCGCGGAGTGTATTTCTTGGTTCAACAACAAACATCCCTTAAGTTTTATCTATATAAAAATCACTGGGATGGAGGTCCAATTGAAGCTCCACAAAACTTTACTAGTTTAATGCATAAAATTCCTTTCAGCACTCTTATCCAGCATTATCATCTCATGCTTTCTCCTCTCCGCTCGAGCAAAATAGGCCAACTATAGCCACTGAGGTCAGTAACGTATGTGCATCACCATTGAGATATAACTGGAGAAAGATTACTGTTGTCTCTAGTTGTGCCAACTAGGAGAGTAAAATTCAACTATGCAAATAGTTATTTACCTATATCTTGTACGAGTTATTAAGCCCTTGTTTGGTACACATTATTTTTTTCATTCTCATTCTTCTAATCATTTTCAACCTCACATTCTTTAATAAAATAATATTTTCCCTCACATCAATAATTTTTTTTCTTTTTCAACCACACATTATCCATCAATCTACTATTCCAGAATACATTCTTCCAAAATAGTGTCGCTCAAACACACCCTAAATGGGAAAGGGAATAAAAATTCGCAAGTAGAAAGGTTGTTCCTAAATGCCTCGGCTGATAGAACAAACATTTCTTAACACGTGTCTATTTCGCTTTACCTTCCTACAAAATGTTTTTGAACAAGTAAGCAGTGTTAATTTAAATAGGTAGTCAGGTTATTTGTCCTAGAAGAAAATATAAGGGGACATATGGTTGGCTGTTTTCAGTTTTCAATCGTGTAAAACACCCAGAACTTGTTTGGTCAAGCATTTTTTAAAATACATTTTTGATAACAAGATTAAACTTACAACATTAAACTCAAAACAATACTCAAAAACGGAAGTAAACGTTTAACTCAAATGTTATTTAAATAAAATTTTAAATAAATAAAAATTCCAAAAAAAATCATATAAATTAAAACACACAAAAATTATCAAATTCGTAATTTGCATTATCTTATTTCCTATGTATTGCCAACTCAATTTATTATTTGTTTGTTTATATTTGTAGCGAGAAAAAATATTGCAAGAATTATCATGTTTAAAATGTATATTTTACTTGATAATACATTCGCATAAAATTGTTCTATTTTACTGAATAATCAAATTCATGGAATAAAATGTCATAAAATAAATTTCAAAATTCGAAACCAGATGTGTTTCCAGTATTCTATTTTGAGAAACAATTTTTCAGAATGACACATTTTCAAAAATCAAATACGGACCCTAAAAAAGATCAAAACTTAAAACTATACCGAAAAGCAAATGGGCCCTAAATGTTTCCAACTGAACTGTAGTCAAATGGAAAAAAAAAATCTTAAATCCTATGCTTTGTGCTTTTCCATTTACAGAGAAACTGGACCTCACGTATGCCTTAATTACACTCGTTAATTATGAACCCTCAAAAAATTAACTTGGTCTCAATTCTAGGAAACCCTACAACTTCTTGAATTCTATTATCCTTATACCAATACTAGTTTGGAATCTTATCCCGGGATGCATTGTTTGGTGTGTGTGGAGGGAAAGGATCAACCGATGCTTTGAAGACCAAATACGGACCCTAGAGCAACTTAGAGAATTATTTTTTCTGACTTTGTATAATTGGTTTAATGCAGCAACTAGCAATCCTATAGAGGGGCTGTCTAACTTCATTTCTTTTATTTCTTGTTTAAACTGATAATACACTCTCTGTGTACTCTTTTTAATTAATGAAATTTCTCGATTATCTATCAAAAAAAAAAATTGTGGAGCACTAGAACACGAGATGTTATCTATTGATTCATCAATAAGGAAAAGATAGTATCCAAAAGATAAACCATAAGCAAATAAAACAATGAATGCCAAAAAGTGCAAAAGCTGATCAGCTAACCTTGAGAGCTTTCCTTCTATAGAGCATAATGCCTCCATACACCAGCGCCAATAATATATAATTCAAAAAAGACTGAGATGTTGGTGCATTGATTCCTAGTATTGATAAATAAATGAGGAAATTAAGTTAGAAATAGAATAAGCTTAAGAAAAAGAATATTCGCTTCGAATTGCAGAAAATCCAATAGTTTATGAACTTTCTGACTATTCGAAACAAGCGATAACATACTAGAGAGGAAAAGTGCTAATGAAAACTATGTTAAATACATATAACAAGAGAGAAAATATACGTTATAACTAAGGAAAAAAAAAAAACAACCAATGTAACCAAAATATACAAGAGATGCATATTTAAGCACTTTAATTACAGCTACAAATAGGCTTTCAGCCCAGGCACAAATGCAATTTATCAGAGGCACGCTCTGCTACTGAGCTAATACCAAGTCGTGCTAGCCTTACCACTAGCGAAATCCATTAGAAAAACAAAATAATCAAAAGAAAACGGAATGATCATGGTAAAATAATAAAAACAAGAACAAAGAACAAGAAAAATATCATTATCAATATCAAAATTAAAGGGAAGAGGGGAAAAAAAAGAACCTTTTTTGGCAAGTTCAGAAGACAGGAATCCAGTTGAAGTGATGAGTAGAGATAGAAACTGTCCCAGCCCAAGACCCACCACTGTATTCTTTGTCAAAACCTCCTGGCAATTCACCATTTTCTTCCAATGTATATATGAATATCTATGCACTTCAGCGGACAATAATTTTCAGAAAATGGCTAAAACCACAGAATTAAAAACAAGTCAGTAGCCGAAAAGGCTACCAAAAAGGACAAGCAGCCAAATTTCAAAGCGTTGAAAAAACACACTCTTTCGTAAAAATTCCCCCCACCCACTAATATATATCAGTATAAAGTACAAAAACACACATCCATGATCTATAAAGAATAATAGCGGGTAGAATGGTGATGAAATTTGCCTGTTGAGTGGAAGAAACCAACGGCTGTGAATGATTTTCCCAGATGCCTGTTGACTCGTGAGAAGTTGAGAATTACACGGAATTTTTCTTGTGATAAAATGCAATTAGCGTTAATAACAACGTCGATTTCATACGCAAGAACTAATTATTGAGAAATAGAAGTCTAAACTCACTGATTGCTTGTACATAGAATTGTTCGCGAATATTTAATTGTTAAAATATAAATAGGTCAAACTTTATGGGATTCTTATTGGAGTTGATAAATAAAATTGAGGCCACACAATTGGTTCGTAGTCTACTTTTCGAAATTAAAGTTAGTCTTTAACTTTTCATTACAAGCGTATATTCCATTTATTATTTTAGATGTTGTTCAAATTCTCGTTGAGTCTTCATGTGATATTTTTTTATCGTGGAGCTAAATTTTAATTTTAACTTGATTTAGCGCTCAAAATTTATAATTGATGCAAATTTTGTGGAATTTAGGCGTGTATCGTGTGTGGTCTTTTGAAAACGGGGATTGGCTAGTAGGATTAGAGTTTAAGAATGTAATGAGGATTTTAGGTGTTTCTTTGAAACTCAAAATTAATTTAATGGAATTAGGATTTAAAAAAGTACGGAGAAAGTTGGGGTATCATACTAGGATTTCGATTTAAGAAACAAGAGAGAATTTAAATGGTACATGTTATTCCAAATTCATGTTATGGTTGTTAGGCCTTTTAACCCTATTCTAAGTTCTAAAGACCATACATCCCTAAATTTATGTTATTTCTTAAATCCTATTGTTATTAACTCTATTATGAGTCTCGAAGTAGTATACTTTTAAAATCACTATTCTGTTTTAAATTGTAAGTATATTAACCCTATTTTGATATTCAAAGACCAAACGCTTTTAAAATGTTTTTTCTTCTTAAACTATATTTCTATTCTGAGTTTGGAATACCAAGCATCCCTAAATTCTTTGGTTTTTTTAAACACTATTTTTTACACATTGAGGACTGCCTTACTGTCTGGACAACAGTTGGGGACCAATACTGCAATTTCCTTTTTAATTGTTTTGATTAAGATTATTTATAGCAATAGTCACAACTCACAAGGAATTCATGGCATAATTTAATTGAGCAGCCAACTTTATTAGAGAGAGAGATGATCTAATGAGAACGGTGTTCATCTCAAGCACAGTTGACATGTTATATTGAGAGCATGTTTGGTAACAATTAAAATCCAATTAAAATTAAAAATATGATCGTTATTGGGTCTCATCCATCTAATAAAAGTCAACAATAACTGCTAGTTTTTCAATTTTAATCTGATTTTAATCTCTACCAAACAGACTCTAATTTAGTAATGAATAATAAGAGTTTATGTGATCCACATTATTTTCAAAATATATTTTTCTCTTATTCTCAACAATATATTTTTAATAAAATAATATTACACGTAAATTCAAAAAAAAAATCTTATTTTTTTAATGATTTGATTAAAATAGAATTACAAACTAATAATAAAATTCAATTATCCAATTAAAATTGATAAATTCTACCTTTAATATTTGTTTCTGCTGTTTGAAAAAACATTGACAAGCATTCTATAAAGTACGAAAAAATAAACAAAACTTGGACCTAGGATCTCATATAATATAAAACACATTATTTTCAAAATACATTTTTTTTTTCTCTCTTATTTGAGCCCCTTTTTTTGTTTGAAATGCATTTTATAATAGTAGATTGTATGGTTAAAAATCAGAAAAAAAAAATTAGGTTGCGCGTAATATTATTTTATTGATGGGTTGTAGTTGAAAAAAAATAGGAGAACGGTGTATTTTTAAAAAGGATCAAATAAGGGCTTCTTTTCAACCACATTTTTCAATAAAATAATATTATACATAAATTCAAAAAATTTCTTATTTTTTAACCACACATTCTCCTTCAAAATATTATTTCAAAATGCATTTATTGTTAAAAAAAATTGGCTCAAATAGGCTCATAGTTTATTTGATAAAATAGAGTAGACAATACTAAATATAAGCACATAGTCAAAATTTTGTTCATCGTATTATCAAATTAAATAGATACCTTCAATACGTACATATTATGTGTACCGAATAATATTGTAAATGGTAAACCAAAGAAGGGATAAAATTTGTACATTATACTATTTATTTAAAAGAAAATAATTTTTTTTATAAATTATATTATACGTAAGAAATATATTCGATGTTTAGAATAATAATAATAGAGTTGGTTTTGAGAGTGACTGATAAAGACTAATTGATTAGAAGCAAATCTAACATAACACGAAAAGTATCTTTTATGTTTATAGCCCATGTTTGGTACACATTAAAATTTTTATTCTCATTCTTACTCATTTTTAACCACACATTCTCAATCAATCTACTATTTAAAAATTCATTTTTCCAAAATTTGTCTCAAACACACCCATAATAATAATAGAATTAAGCTAAACAAACATAAGCATTGACACAAGCCTGACGTAATTTTGTCCTTTTCTGAATAAATTACCTATTATACCCTTATCTTTATAAATTAATTATTTTCCGCTTTTTAACCCTTTTAATTGGTATCAGAGTCTAGTAACGAACCTAAAGAAAATTTTTATAACCTAAAAAATATATTTAAAAATGAATAGAAAAGATAAATTAATTTTAGAAGAATTACAAAATATTATAATATTAAATAATACTAATCGAATTAAATTACAAGAGTTAGCAACAAATTTAAGTGCTAAATATAAATTTCTAAGTGAAGAAATAAAACAAGTAAATAATCCTCAACAATTATCAGAAATAAAAAATA
>CAIGRF010045684.1:21318-34627 GCA_903798235.1 Fraxinus ornus | reverse complement strand
AAAAGAAATAAAAATAAATAAATAAATTTAAAAGATTAAGGGAGCAATCAAATTTCAAATCCTGAAACTAAAATTAATTTTGGATTACTAATTTTTTAAAATAGATTAATTGAAGCAATATGTACCAAAGTAACCTCTTTTACCTAATTATTTTATTTGGAATATTTTGAAGGTCGTTTGTATGTAATTCATGATGGTATTGACCGACACAAATGAAAGTTAATATTTGGTTGAATTATTTCCACACATATGGTGATAAATATCTAACAATTGTAAAGTTTTTCATTATGTGAACATTGAGTCGATCGAAAGATAGACTTGATGTTTGATCGGATTTATTGTCAATATTTGATTACTATACCAAGAGTGACACTTACAAGTTGGTATTTCTTTCCAAAGACTAAATATCAATGTCGTGATCAGTCTCTCGTGTGTTCAGCATTATTTGAAATTATTGATTGTTCAATACAGATTTCTATGTGAGCATGTTAATTAGGTTTAAGTTCTCTATTCAATTAATCCAAACTTCTGCAATATGTGCCAATATCAATTTAATTCATGTGCTATAACCAAAGTTTAAGTGCTGGAAAGATAATGTTTATATTGTTCTTGGAGCTTGAATCTGATAGCACAAGAATAGCTGACCAAGAGGGGGTAAATTGGTTTTTAAAACTTTTTTGAAAAATTAACCAAAAATCAAGCACGTAATAATTGTATAGATTAATTCAAATAGTAAGCACGAATATGAAAGCAATAAGTAAAGAGAGATAGAGAATGCAAACGATATAATTATGGAGATTCGATCCAACACAATGATCTACATACTCCGTAGCCAATCTCTTCGGCACGAGCAAGACCAATTTCACTATGTTGATTGATTTGTGGTGCAATCCAACCCTTTACAAAGCTTTTCTAAATCATTCCGACTCTATGTTACCAGTGTCTTTACTTTCAGTTCGGTCTTAATTTTTTTTTATTCCACTATGTTCTTTTTATGTCATTTCCACTATGTACCATGTCCATAATGTTGTGTCAATAAATGTTCGTTCTAAAATCTATTGCAACATATCACAAGTAGTGTGCATTATAATTTATCATAAGAAAATACTAACGTCGTAACAGTGTCATATGTCATATCTAAAAATTTAAAGTAGAGGCGTACGTGAGTGTAGAATATGTCATCAAATGGAGAAATATTATCATATTAGTCTTCAGAACCGCTTTTAGAAAATACATGCTCTGATACAATCTATTGTGGTGTGCCCCATCGCCAAGTTGCATAAAATTATTTTCTTATTATTAAATACTTTAGAGCTGTGAAATGATAGTAAGACAATAAATTTTGTAATAAAAATTGGCACGTCAAAATAATTAAACACGGAGTTTGGCAAATAATTAAACGAGATATGTGCAGCTAGGTTGTTACATTTATACAGGCATCTAACTATGCAAATATTACAAATTCATCACTAGTTATAAATATACAAACACGGGATAATGTTGGGTTTATTAATTATTCATGTGGGCCTACATCATAGTGGTAATTACAAGAAATCAGACCTTTTCTTTCACAGTTAAAAAAATCAGGTTTTAACGTTTTTTAATCAAATTGCAGATATAACATTCACAGTTGGTAATGTGACATTATGGTCACATTCTCAACCAAGTCTCATATGACCAAAATTAATGTCATGCCAGTTCACTTACCACACTTCTAATAGTGCTTAGTATGTAATGGGATGTAATATGATGATGAAAGTCACTAAATATATTTTTCAACAGTTATTTGCAAGCTCTTATATGTTCAGTCATGGTCACATATACGCATTTTAAGGTCACATTTCAATATTTGCGGGTCACGAGTTGATCATGCATGGTAAGCAAGAGCTATTATCATGTCACAGTTCATATGTGGTCGCTGTTTGATCACACTTTGTTATTTGCTAGTTCTTAGTTGTTCATTCATGGTCACATATACGTATTTACAGTTCACATCTCAATAAAAAAAGGTCATATGACGATCTCGCACGGTAAATGATATCTAGTAGCAGGTCACAGATAATTGATTGTGCAATTATCTGAGTACGCACATTAGTCGTATATACGAATATGATGTAATAGGGGGAATAGAATTCAGGCGACGCGTGACTTAATTTTTTGGCCGGAGACGATCAACACTTATGTGACTAGACCTGTATTTAGATGCTGAAAATTTGAATATACATAGATAGCTTTGAACAAAATAATCGAATTAATTTCCTGGATTGTATTTGTTGTGCGAATTCAGATTATATTTCACCAAATTGATTTCCAAATCTGTAATGCGAAGCATGAATGTGGGTGAAATCGTTCAATATGTTACCAAAATCAATGAAATCCGTTACCTGTTTGTCGTCTCTGACAGCGGAAATAGGCTATGTACCGTGAAAATATGATTTTCAGACCTCACTTTAATTTTGAGAATTTCGAATGTGTAGTGAAAGAGTCCTGCTATAAAAGGAAACAACGCTGGATTCTAGGAAACGGCTATAAACAGAATATACACACACACACACACACACACCTGAGAACTGAATTTTTAAATTATACATCTGGCTTGTGAATTGGGGTAAAGTATACACCTGAATTATGACTTTTTCCCCAAATTATATGTGTAGAGACCGGATCCATTAAGATTGCATTTGATGATTGGCCAAATACATATAGAAACTATAAGTAGGATTATGGTCCCGCAATTCATATGCAATTTTTCATTCTTTATATCATTTCATCAATATAAGAATACAAGAGAAAGGATATTGAAAATGAAGATCCAAAACCCACAATAAAAAACAAGGATTTAAAAAAAGAATCAAGAAGAAGGATTGAAACAATTAAATTGAAGAACAAGACAATCAAGATTATGAAGCAAGAAGCAAAAATTAAAATCAAGAGCCAAAAGAGCCAATAATCAAGATTCAAGATCCGGAATCAAGATCTAGTAACAAGAATTTATTCCCAAAGAATTATGGTATGTTCCGCACTATTAGTTTTCTTGGTGATTTGACATGGAGGATTTTGACAATAAAGTAATTATGTTTTAAAGTTTTAAAGTTTAAAGTTTCATAAAGTTTCAACAAGTGGTATTAGAGTCAACTCCATGTTAAACCATTGAGATTAAAGAAAGAATTTTAGGGCTAAAATTCATGCTTTGTACTTTTTATTTTTGGAATGTGAATTTTATCACTAAATTTTAAATTTTGAATTTTGGGAAAGTTTTAACTAAAAATAGATTGTTGAATTAAGCTTCCATGAGTTGCAGCGCTGAATTGCTTATTATTATTATTTGAAAACAAAAGAAAAAAAATAAAAAAAAAATTTAAAAGATTAAGGGGGCAATCAAATTTCAAATCCTAGAACTAAAATTAATTTCGGATTACTAATTTTCTAAAATAGATTAATTGAAGCAATATGTACCAAAGTAACCTCTTTTGCCTAATTATTTTATTTGGAATATTATAAAGGTTGTATGTATGTAATTCATGATGGTATTGACCGACACAAATGAAGGTTAATATTTGGTCGAATTATTTACACACATATGGTGAAAAATATCTGACAATTATAAAGTTTTTCATTATGTGAACATTGGGTCGATCGAAAGATAGACTTGATGTTTGATCGGATTTATTGTCAATATTTGATTATTATACCAAGAGTGACACTTACAAGTTGGTATTTCTGTCCAAAAACTAAATATCAATTTTGTGCTCAGTCTCTTATGGGTTCACCATTATTTGAAATTATTGATTGTCCAATACAGATTTCTATGTGAACATGTTAATTAGGTTTAAGTTCTCTATTCAATTAATCCATCAACTTCTGCAATATCTGCCAATATCTATTTAATTCATGTGCTATAACCAAAGTTTTAAGGCTGGAGAGAGAATGTTTATATAGTTCTTGGCGCTTGAATCTAATAGCCCAAGAATAGCTAACCAAGAGGGGTAAATTGATTTTTAAAACTTTTTCGAAAAATTAACAAAATCAACCACGTAGTAATTGTATAGATTAATTCAAATAGTAAGCACAAATATGAAAGCAATAAGTAAAGAGAGAGAGTGAATGAAAGCGATATAATTATGAAGGTTCGATTCAACACAATGATCTACGTACTCTGTTGCCAAGCTCTCCGGTGCGAGCAAGGCTAATTTCACTATGTTGATTGACTTGTGCAATCCAACTCTTTACAAAGCTTTCGACGACTTACAAACAAGGAGCACCAATCCTTATACAACGTTGAGCTTCACGGAATCTCAACACGACCTACAAGTTTAAAGAGAATTGAATTTACAAATTGAAATTTCTCACTTAATAAATGATATGATCACAATTAAGTACCAAGAGAGAAATAGGCTAAAACTTTAATAGATAGCAATGAATGAAGCTCCAGTGTTAGGTATGAAAAATTTTGATGTGTAGAATGATTTTCAAGAGTTACAAAACTTGTGGATATATGAGCATGAGTCAGGCAGTTTCCTTTCTGAATGATTTTAAGCTAGGCTATTACATGAAGGTTCCATCAAGATCAATGTTCATAGTTCAGTTAGTTGGGACGATTATTGCTGGAACAATCAACACGGGTGGTTTGGTGGCTGCTAATGAGCATCAGCAACATATGTGAGGATCAACTACTTCCCCCATCAGCAACATATGCGAGGATCAGTTACTTCCCCCGAATAGTCCACGGACGTGACCTGCTAACAGTATATTCTATGATGCATCTGTCATTTGGGGTTTGGTTGGACCAAAGCGTATATTTGGATCTCTTAGGAATTTTAGTGCCCTCAACTGGTTCTTTCTTGGGGGTGCCTTAGCCCCTATTATCGTGTGGCTACTATACAAAGCATTTCCGAGTAAACAATGGATAAAGCTGATTAATATACCAGTACTTCTTGGAGCAACAGCTGCAATGCCTCTGGCTTCAACTTTGAACTTCAATAGCTGGATTCTTATCGGGGCAATACTTTTCTTTGTATTTCGATACAGGAAAAATTGGTGGCAGAGGTGCAATTACATTCTATCAGAAGCATTGGATGCTGGACTGGCATTCATGGGAGTGGTTTTGTACTTCAGCCTCGGAATAGAGAATGTAAGCATTTCTTAGTGGGGTGCAGATGGAGAGCATTCTGGTTTAGATACATGTCCCACTGCCAAAGGAGTAGCTGTCCACGGTTGCCTATTGCACTAGCCTTTTTATTCTTACCCTATCCATCTCACTTTTAAAATTCTATTAATTGTGTTTTGTTTTGTTTCCATCCAATTTGGATATCCTTCAAAAATAAGTCTTTGTATTCTTAGTTTTAAGTGTGGAGTCTTGAGTGTGAATTGTGAACTTTCTTTTGAGTTTGTGTATTTTTCTTCAAATTGTGGTCTTTCAAAAGTGTTGTAGTGTCTTTTATTGTGGGTATAATACAAGTAATTTGTTTACTTGTTTGAGGTCCAATATTAGTAAGTTTAGAGTTGTGTACTCTAAATTTTTCTCAACATTTTCTTGGTTAAATTCAACTCTTTCTACCTTCATTTCAAATAACAAATGAAATCATTCAATTTCAAACTTCTCAAGGATAGAAAGGCGAGCCCAAAAAAAGTCCAACCATACACATTACATGTAATTCATCGTTTGCTGAACTTCCTCCAATCGAGATAGATAAATGTGTTTTTTTTTTGGGCCAAGTCTAACACTTGAAAATTGAGTAAAAGAGCTTCCGTCAAAGTTCCACGATAGAAAACCACACTTGCACTCTCTTTATCCATTAATTCCAAGTTTAGCGACCCAGTAGTTAAGTTGATCTGAAACGCATTCTGAACCAGTGGAGCCATATGAACTGAACTTTTTTACTGAATTTTCGACTCCAAGAAACTCGTAGACATCCTCATCAAACACTGGGCTTATACTTCTCAACTTATCGAGACTCAGCTCCTGAAGTTGGCAGTTACTGGTAACACACAAGGCAACAGACCTGCCAACTATATCATGAGAAGTTCTAAATGCCATTCCCTGCACTCAATACACCATTTTGTCAATAGCATTTAACTTTAAAAAAAGGACTCAAATGAACAATAATTTCAATCCATAGAGGGATCACACTCCAGTGGAAAACGACATTTGTTTTTTGAAAAAGGAAACAAGGAATCGAGAGACATAATATACCTTCTTGACAAGGTAGTCAGCAAGCGTTGTGGCATCAAGATGACCAGCAGGTAGAGCACTCTTTATTCTTTCCCAGTTAAAAGTGATGTTTTGTGCAAATTCTGCTGACACTTCAAGCATTCCTAATATTGTCTTAACGCTGTCAAATACAGGCTCCTTGTCTTCCTGTTTGAGGATGAAATATAGGATCATTAAGTCTGCTAGGAAAAAAACTAAATGGAAATTGACGGAATCGCTTACCTGTAAATCTCGGTTGTATGCCTGAGGAAGTCCCTTGCACACTACGAGAAGTGAAACCAAGTCTCCCACAATTCTGGCAGATTTCCCTCGAACAAGTTCCATTGGGTCTGGGTTCTTCTTCTGTGGCATTATACTGCTTCCAGTTGAAACAGAGTCACTAGGAGTGAGAAACCCAAATTCTTCTGAAGCCCACAATACCCATTCTTCACCAAGCCGAGAGAGATGGATTGCCGTGATGGAATTTGCAGAAAGTAACTCCAAAACAAAATCTCGATCTGAAACTGCATCAATGCTATTTTGCATATAATGGTGTCACAAATAATTTGAGGAAGCCAAATGCTCGATAAATAAAAAAGAAAGCATAAAAAATGAATTCCAAAATAAAACCTCCATCCAAAAGTGCATCAATGCTATTTGAAATACTGATCTAACCAATTACGTGATAAAGCCACAGTACTCATTGTGGACAAGAAATAAACACGGTAAAAGATGCAATACAAAATAACATGGACCATAAATGCCAATACTCTTGAATCTTGATATACTAGTGGAATATAAAAGATATTTGCTGCCACTAAACATTCAAAATCGTCTCTTTTAGTTGATTAACTTCTGAGAATTGGACTAATTCTAAAATTCCACTCATATTTACTTGGGCTAATGGAACTAGTAACAGAGAATACAGAACCAAGCAAATCAAAATGATTATTTTGTCTCCTATATCCCGTTAGACTTTCATGTGGTGGAATTATTTAACCAAAATTAATCTTAAGGTCTTTAAGTGATGGATGGATAATTACAATCATTTAACCTGTCCCAATTAACATAAACATAATTCTTGCTCTCACTTCAAAACATTCTTCACTAATACTTCTCCCCCATCCCCAAGAAAAGATAAAATTGTCCTGCCTCAATTTCCCACACAAGATTAATCATTTATGAACCGAAATCACCAATCAATATCCAGATGTAAGTCACAAATCTAATTTTTTTTTTTTTTTCCACAGGTTTGCTTTAACAAGCGTTTCATTTAAAAGGAAGAACTGAACTCACTAATTATCCATATTCAGCATTGAAATCAATTATGTCCATGAGATGACATTATAAACATGTTGAAGAAGTTCAATTATCATTGGCAGTTCACAGTACTTTTGATTGGTGCAAGAACCAATGTTCCGTTCTCAATCGAGCATTTATTGACATCATCAAATGATCTAAATAACTGGCCAATAGGTCATAAAAAGATCTCCTGACAATGGTATTATCACAATAACATGACGAAGCCAAATGCTCAATGGAGAAAAGAAAGCAACAAAAGTGAACTCCAAAAGAAAATATCGACATGAATACGCTAACAGTCGTATGATTTAAAAGAACCTAAGATCCTCTAGCCATACAAATCCGGCAATTTAAATCAATCATTTTAGTGTCATAACATTATAAAAATGCAAAAGAAGCCCAAATATCATGGTTCCAATTTTAAACATCATGTGCAAATTTGCTCAGCCCTTTTGACACAATCCTATGCTCCCTCAAATACAAAATATCATATGACATCTCCACTTAAGTTAGAATTCACCACTATGATAAAACCAAATATATCCTGTAAGCAAAGACTAATAGAGGATGGAATTTTGGCACGGCGTCAGGTTTGAAACAAGAACCCAAAAGTCAGTATGATGCACAAAAACTCTCAAAGATTAACTAAACTCAAGAGTAACGGCATAAAACCAGCTAGTGCCTGACCCAGAATTATAAGCTGAGGTGTCAAACTAATGTCAAAATGATTTTCTTAACCCTTCAATCATTGACCATTTTATGAGCCTGATATAAACGGGCATTTTGTAGACATCTTTGATGAGTGAAAAATACATATTATGCAGTGTTTTCTATCATGCAGTAGATTCTCTGTTGTGAAGGGAAAAAACGGGCAAAAAATAAAACTAAATGGCATAAAAAATTCAAATAGATGCAAGAAATAAACCTAATTGCAAAAATAACTATCTAGTGATCATAATATGATATAAAATAATACATAATTATTACCTCCTTTTCTTGTTTGATAGTTTTCCCAAATATCAAGAAGCTACATCTCTTAACCAATTTAACTTTATTTTATTTTAAAAGAAATTCAAATAGTATTTTAGTGAATTTTATATTTATGAGAATGTTTGGCTAAACTTAAAAAGTTTCAAGAATATAGTTATTGAAATAAATATTTTGCTCTCGATAAATATTGGAAAGAAGTAAATATTTTACTCAAGGAAGAAAAAGTAACTTTAAAACATGCTTACATAGTTCTTAAAAGTAACTTTTCCTTATTTTTATGCTTAGCCAAACATGCTCGTATAAATTACTGAATTGGGTATTAAATATTACTAAAGATAATTGAGCTGCCAAAAATATCAAGACATTATTTAGAAGTTGATTCATATGACTTCCACCTCAAATAAGATTTTTGAGGTTTCAAAACAAGTTACTCTTAGCCAAAACAATGAAACTCTTCCAGATCTACAATAAGGCAGCAAAGGGCAGGAAATCTCACTAAAAGATGGGACAAGAAAGATATTTTGCGGTAAATCTTAGGGGGATAAAAGGAAAGGTTGGAAATATGTTTGGCTACAGCAGCAAGAACCCTTTCAAGCTCAGGAGAGGTAGTCAACCCCCACTTGGGGGGGGGGGGGGGGGGGCATCCATCATATCAACCTGGGAATCAACCTCTATATAAGCACTCTAATGATTTCATTTGCTTAAACCATGTGAATGGTTCAACTTCTGCGCACATTGGGGCAATGCTTCAGGCTTTCAGTTGGAAAGCAAGCATCAGAAATGACATATTCAGTTTTTAAGTTCTTGGTTACAACTTGTGAACTACATTTGTTTTAATAGGCAAGTCGTGTGTAGATGACTGGAACCAACCAGACGTACCATTTATATGCCCCTGTGAGAGACAAAATACAACATTGTGTTGAGTTTCAATCAAGCTCAGTTACAAGAAATTTATTTAGCAGGATACACATAAACATGTATGTAGTTTACAATGTTGCAAGAGGGCCAAAGTTCAGAACATGATCTCTGTTTTAAGCAGCAGGCTAGTGCCAATATGATGACACATGAAATAAGCTTGTTGAAACAGAAGAGAGGAACTGCTGAAAGGAGTCCAGACGATAGGTAGTGTCACTGGAGAACTAGGGCACTACAGTTTATGAGAGTTTACATGTTGTGTTCATCACAGCCAAGCAAATGTAAAGAAAGTGAAAATTTCATATGAAGAGAAGCTAAACCAAATAATGAATGGTGCGTCAAACAGAAACATTTACAATAAACAATAATTCACACTCTAGGAAGTTGTATTTGTCATAGACAATTTAGTAAATACCTGTTTCTCATGGGAGCAGTGAATCCCAATGCATCAGAAGTCATAAACCTATCAATTGGCAGACCAGTTCCAGCTAACGCACAGGCGCCCAGTGGGCAGAAATTAATTCTTACCCGGCAGTCTACCAAACGGCCAGCATCACGTTCAAGCTACAATAAAACATTGAATTGGTGGTTAGTAGATGTAAGCTGCATGGCTGAACCGAAAATGAAAGCATCTCTCACAACTGAACTTGCATAGTCCTCTCAGCCCACCAAAGAATTATGAAAACAAAATATAAAGAAGTAAATCATGGCAAGATGGTTGGAGAACAGCAGAATTTAATGGATTAACTAAGGAAGAGAACACAAAAGAATATAGAAATCCATGTGATCATCCAAACATATGCAAAGAATACAATATTTCCTACGAAGGATTCTTTCTCCATAATAATTGTGTTATCTGCCAAGACATACTTAGCTCCCGTTTGGCACCCATTTTTTTCTCATTCTCATTCTCATGCTTTTTCTCTTTCTTCATCTCAACTTTAGCCTATGTTTGACACCCATTTTTTTTCCATTCTCTTTCTCATATTTTTTCTCTTTCTTCATCTCAACCACACATTCTATCAATAAAATAATATTACACATAAACCTAAAAATTCTCCTTACTTTTTAACTACACATTCTTCCATCAATCACTATTCAAAAACACATTTTTCTACTAAAATGTGTGTCAAACACCTCCTTAATATGTGTATACAGGAAAATATCTAGAACACAAAATTCGGCTAAAAGATTTTTTTTTTCGCTCATCTCATTTCAAGGATGCTATCTATATTCTGGACTTCCCTTTAGTTAGCATTTCCTTCTTCTCAAAATCTTGTACAATCCTACATAAACAAGGATTGTTATGTTTGTGAATAATTTTAATTACTAAATAATTAGAAAGTATCATAAATTTAAATCTAACTCCTTTAGGTTAACTAGGCAAACTCTTTCATCTCTGCGACTTCTCTTATTTTTTTGCCGGAAGTCCTTACCATGCCAATCCTTATATTTGTTTCATCTGATGTGTTGATACATACAAATTTTATTTTATTTCTGAAAATTATAGAAAGAATATTTGATATTGAGTGTTTGCAGATGCTCAGGAGAAAGGAACTTCTTAGCAATTGCTAATCTGTAATCAAACTTAATTAACATACCCTTCGGCTGCTCTCTCTCTCTCTCTCTCTCACACACACACACACACACAAACACACACAGAGAGAAAGATAACTAAACCCTTTTCCCAGTAAAGGAAGATAAATCTTTTTTGCACATGCCAGAGCACACATAAATTAAGTCACCTGCTCAACATATGCTAAAAGAAGATGTTGTAGTAGAACAGGTTGAGCCCTTTGTAAATGAGTATATCCAGGAACTATCAGCCCCTCATTCTTCATAGCCAGCGTTACTAGCGCAACCTGCAGATTCAGAAAAGTTTAAGAATAGGAAGAAGCCATTTGAACTATTACAAATTGGTTTTCAACATTAACAAGAAACTGCAGCTTAGCAGCTGGCAATTCCTATCACAATAGTGCTGATAATGTATACTGACGAGCATTGCTTTCTCAAATGCAGAGTACTTAATTAAATCAATATTCTATTCAAATTGAATAAATTTTGTACATGTGAGCGGTTATACTCTGCACATTCTGTTTCGGGTAACATCTTCATTATCAGCAACAAAAATATTTGGGGCTTGGGACTGTAAAAATTTGATGCAATTGAAAAGTTGCGTAAGAACATTATACTACCTGGAGACGCTTAATTCGAGAAAGGATGTTGTCTACCGCATCACGACACCAGAGACGAAGGTCAGTGCAAGCTTGGTCGTTCCGACTGCGGGCTGTATGTAACTTCTTAGCAGCTTCGCCAACTAAGTCAGTAAGAGCAGCCTCAATGTTCATGTGAACATCCTCTCTATCCGTTCTCCACACAAATTTTCCGTTATCAATCTGCATCTCAATCTCATCAAGGCCTTTCAGAATGCTATCCGCATCACTCTCGCTTATTAATCCCTGTAACAATACCGACAAGAATGCCAAATGTAAAGAAAAGGAAACAAAATAAATAAAAATCATTCATTGATACTAGGAGTAGTAATTTTAATTTCAAGATATATGAGGTGAGCATTATTACAAGTACCTGGCGAGCGAGCATGGAGGCGTGGGCCCGACTGCCCATTATGTCATGCTTGTAAAGGGCTTTGTCGAAGGAGATTGACTCGGTAAACTTTTCGACGGTTTCGGTGACGCTCTCCTCGAATCTTCCACCCCAAAGCTTGGCCTCCTTGGTGGCAGAGGTGGTGGTGCTAATCTGCATCACGGCGGAGCGTTTATGGTTGATTTTTAAAATGGGAAAAAGGGAGAGTTTGGTTTGAGGATGAGAGAAGAATAATTGTAGCGGGTTTGCAGAAGAAGAGGGGACAAGGAGAAGTGATTCCATAACTGCAAAGTAGATTTAAGGATGTTTGCTTAGGGGGAAAGATCTCATTCGCACAAGCCAAGAGTTCTAGTTTTTAGGCCTTGGGTATTTCACCTGTTACCGCTAGGTAACTTTAGGGCAGTTTTGTATTAATTAAAATTGAAAATATAGTCGTCATTGGATTACACATGTCTAATAAAAGTCAACAATAACAGTTAATTTTTTAATTTTAATCCGATTTTAATCCTACCAATCAGGGTCTCAATGAATCCTCCCTTGTCGAAATTTAATGAGTTACCTACTCATTCACAACTCTTTTAACTCTTATCTCTCCGAGTAATTCTATTCATCCTCACTGAGCTTACAAATCACATAAAGTTTATTTGTAATCCTAGTGAGGATGAATAACATTACTCTAGTTCTCCAAGTACACCACGTAGTTTGCAGAAATCTGACGTGGCAAATAATGTTGTCTATCTACCATAAATAAAAGAATCACTTCAATTGTTACTGTACATAAGCCACGAGCCGAGCCGAATGTCATGTTGGATGGCTGGCTCGGCTAAGCCATCTAAGCCGAATTTTATTTTATTTTTGTTTACATTTATTCAGTATTCGAGAGCCGAGCCGAATCAACTCGACTAAACCGTCTACGCCGAATTTATTTTTTATTCAGTATTTTAAGTTACAAATATGCATTTTAAGAGTTTTAAAACTTGTTAAAAATATTGAAGTGCGGCCATGATAAATATATGATAGATAAATTTTAAATATTAAAAATAATTTTACATTAATTGTGAAGCGTAAAGTCGTGATTTTTTTGTTTCTTTTCAATCTCAACTTCATTCTAATGTCATTTTATCGAACTTTATTTTTCCTACAACGTTTGATTCGATATTTCACGATATGAATATCCATTTTGATCAATTTAAATTTAAAAAAAAAACTTAAAATGTGATCATAATAAATATATTGTTGATTAAGTTTAAATATAAAAATTATCTTAAATTATTAAATGTAAAATCATAATCGTTAATTTTTCTTTTT
>CAIGRF010045650.1:8798-21025 GCA_903798235.1 Fraxinus ornus | reverse complement strand
TTTTAATTAAATAATTTAAAATAAATTTTGGTGTAAGACTATCTCCAATGGTCTACACCACCATATTAAAGTTACACCAAATATGGTGTAGACCATCTCCAATGGGCTTAGGCTTGGACTTCCCAACTTGGTCAAGGTCGAGCAACTCCCATTACATTTGGTGGAACCTTCAAAACATTGTCAAGGCCACCATATGTTTGGGCACTATTATTAGGAGTAGAATCCATTTTTCTATCAAATCATGTGGCCCACCATTTTCGCAAGGGAGTCATTTCCGTATTTTGTGGTCTTTGTGAATTCCATCTATATTCTCATTTTTGACAAGTACTGTGAGCATTATTTATTTATTTATTTATTTAGGAGAGAAGGGACAGAATAGATAAAGTGAAATGAAAATAATAAATTGTACAATAAAATTTAATTTTTTTGTCAATGAAAAAAGAATAAAGAAATGACTTTTTGAAACGCAGGTAGAGTAATTAATTATACTGAAAATATAAAGGAAATACAAACACAGAAGTGGAACATTAAATTTAACCTCTGAAAAATAACAAAACAATGGGAAATTCTAATCTGTCTATAGAACTTGAAGCTAAAGAGTAAATTCAATAAAAAGTTATATATATTCTAATGTGATTGCTTTATAATTGCCAGCAATACAAAATGATTCCAATAAGCTTTCTTCAGTACTAACTTCGTTGTATTATCCTTATCTGAAGGGAGAGGCAGAGGCAGAGGCTCGGCGAATGATTAAAACTTTCCCAGGGGTCGTCGGACAGCTTTCTGTGTAGCCGTAAAACACTGCTTTATGAGCATCAACTCATACCCAATTTCTTAATTTAACCTACAGAAAATATTCGTATCCAGAAAGTCTACGAAAAAAATAAGCATAATCTTGAAGTTGCATCCGGCTTGAAAAAAACATACAAATATTTGACAAGAAGCATTTTAGCAATGGAAAGTCTACTGCTGTTTGTAAACATGAACATAATAATACTCATGGCATATATCTATCCACTGCTTAGCTATGATCCAAATAATGCAGATTTACAGGTGAATATATATAATTTATACCTCTATATTTGGAAATATATAATCTGAAGGAAATGTGATAAACATGCACACAATTAAATTAAGTTCCTAAATTTGGTAAAGATTATGAATATTCACTTCAACACCATCATCTTCAGATATGTAACCAAGTTAGTTTATGAGAATGTACACATCATGGAACCAAATCAGACGCGCATCCATTTAACTAAAATTCCAAACAAAAGGAAAAATGCTTGCATATCAAAATGTAACTACAAAATATATGATGTTCAGCTATATTTCTTCTTCAAGAAGAAAGAAATGTTGGCGAACCTAGAATTAAATAATACATTTGCATGAATTGAATAATGATACCATGGACTGTATTGCCCAGTAGTTTATGCCACAAGAGAGACGGCAAACCCTGGCATTATCTTTAAGCCTTTGAAAGCAAATGATGATTTTCTGTGGCCCCGGAGAGATTGAAGATTGATGAATAAAATCCTCAAAGGAACTTAACCAGCTGCCAGAAGTGTGTGAAGGCAATCAAACTCACATCAGTTAGTTAACTAAGATAGATTCAATACTGACATTAAATGGTCGTTTACCAGTCAAAGCTCAATACAAATAGTTTTCAGGCCATGAATTCCATTACAGTATAAGCAGAAACCTATTTGAAATAAAAATATGTAACTTTTACAGACTGATTAGATGTTGGATGCCTTAAAGGTTTTACAACATCAACCTCTTCAACCTGCAAAAGGTATACACAATGTTTTTGACTCCCAAAAATAGTTCTTATGCAGTGAGAAGACACTAAATAAGTAAATATGCCTTTTACGGTAGAAATAACAAAACAACACAACAGGGCAAAGAAATCCAAAGTGGGAAGGTATACATTCATATCTCGAATATTTGTCTACACAAATTAATTGATAAGGAATTATATAGATTCCCACAATTTCACAAATGTTATCTTTATTACAATGTTGAACCAGAAAAAAAAAAAGGACTCAATCCTACTAAAATGCAAAAAATAAAAGTTTTAACAACTATTATCTAGCAAGAGTACCAGTTTTAGCAGAAATCAGGTACTTCAGCTCCATCAAATGTTCATCATTTGATATATGGAGTGCAATACGAAGATTCGTCAACAAAGCTTCTTGTTCCCAACTTAAGGGACCAGATATATACAATGCTTCCAGAGTGCAGCGATAAGCACGCAACTCTAAGCAATGGATACTAGCTTCTACTTCCTCTTTTGGAGGAAGCGGACAATTTTTTACCTCGACGGGATCAGAACAAGACTCTGCATCACTACAAACGTTATTAGACACTTGGCGAAAGAGTGGTATAAAATGACTAGCACAGTTGTTTGGATTTTGATCATTAACACTACAACTACCAACAGAACAGGCATCACTGTCACAAGGATTAGATTCTGAGCTTCTAACTCTAGAACAGCCAAGAAGATTATTTTGTTCGGCTTTCTCCATTTGATTAAATTCATTTAATCTATTTTTAAAGGATGCACGCATGTATTTCTCACCCAGAATTTCTCTTGGGTAAGCAACAGCATCTACCTTTTCAAGTGCTGGGGAAGCAACCACTCTATGCCTCCTATCATCTTTCTCAATTGCTCTTATTTTCTGGGCATGTCCATTATGCACTTCAACGATAGACGAGCAGTAGGGAGACATCCTCTTCAAGGACCTTGAAGAGACTAAAGGAGATTCCCTAAATTTAGAATCATTCTGAGTGATCGAGCAATCTCTTGGTGTTTGATTTTTAGCCCTTGCATTAAATTGTTGATCACAATTTGAAATTGATAGCTTATTAGCCTTTTCATCCTCGCATCCTCTGGAACCCTGCAAACAGGACGAAATAGCATATCAGTCAGAGAACGCAAAACTGAGAACTATTCGGATTTATCAATTTATTTAAATCTAAAAAAACTCCATTCTCTATTTACTAGAAAAGATATAAGACGGCAAATAAAAAAAGTTGCACTGCCTAATATAAGCAACAAAAGAATTCTGTACAAAAAGAATAGCATGAATAATTGGGTAAAACATGCAGCACTTATCAAATGCTATTCTTGCATTTTAAAATCGGTATCACATTGATATGACATTAATCCAATAATAATAATAATAAGTTGGCAGTCTTCAATTGAGATGAGAAGCCAAAAGCATTCCCTTCAAATCAGAGGCCCAAAACACTGAAATTTCACAGAAAAAATTAGGTAAGAACATGATTACAAGTTATCATGCAGAAAAGATTAAAGAAGAATCATATAAGCAATCAGCTTCAGTAACTAGATAAGATTGTCACAATGTAAAAGAAAATATGGAAAGATTGCATCAAACAAGTATATGAAGTAAAAGTACCTTCCATTTATCATCATGCCATGTTTGTCTCATCCTAGTGTTGATTCCTTTGACGATTAATTCCTGGGGGCACCCAAGCAGCCTTACCAAATACTGGCATCCATGTAAAACCTTCAAAATTGTGGCAAGCTTCCAAGAAATACCATGAAATACCTCCACAACGTCCCCAGCCACACAATTCTCTATACCTTGCAACAGAGGTGGACATGGTCTAATAAACTTCCTTGATACCTGTTTCACAATTAGTTCACTTTCTGTCCCAGGATAACAATCATATTTCACAGTATAAGTATGGCCATCAACAGATAGTATCTTGGCTTTATCCCATGAGACTGGAGTATCCCTTTTGTTCATAACCTCCACGTTACTCAATCTTTTGAACTTCATTATAGGTGATATTGTACACACGCAATAAGAATCTGTGAAAACAAGATTAAAATGTCATGTAACAGCATATAAATCAAGAACTAAACAGTAAAACAGAAAGACAGATCTTAAACAAACAAAAGTAAGCAAAACTTTTAATGTGCATCTCATTGTTGACACATACAAATATCAAGAGTAACAAAATGATTTTGTTTTCATGAACTATTGAATCACATCACATCAAACGAAAGATCTTTAATCCATATGATGAAAGAAAGAAACTACAAGAGTAAAGCTATTCAGCATAACCACCTGTCTAGGTGGTAACTATAAGATATTATATGATAGATTCACTTAAATCCAATGTCAAATAATTCATTTAATTGAACCTATCAAGGGTGGCCACTTAGACTACACTGAGCCAGATAGCATTATTCAACTACAAATATCATCCAATTTTTAAGAACTTGTCTCAGAAGCATAAATCTAAAATATCCAAGATACTGCAAGAAAAATAAGAAATAAACGTAAGACCTTCATTTATTACAGTAAATAATTTTTTTTAACGACATGATTTTCTGATATAAAAGTACTCCATATTAAATTATTTTAAAAGTAGTAATTTATCAAAAACATTCATAACCGCAAAGTGATTATTTAAATATTTAAATATCTATTGATAAATATCTTTTAAGCTATATTTACTCAAAACAGATAATAAGGAAAAACCTAAAATGAGAAATACTAAGCAAAAACGTAAAAGTACCCCCCCCCCAAAAGGTTTAAAATTGCATCAATCAATGCAAAAATGAAATGAATATCCAACAAATACATTAATTATTACAAAATCCCCCAAAAAAACAACGAAACTAAAAATCAATTTTGGGCTCTAGAGCCCCAAAAATCGAAACTAAAACTGAGATCACTAACCTGCTCTTGGAATTCAAGAAATACTTGGATCTCGCACGATTTTTTCCGAATTTTTTTTATATTTGGAGTTCTCTAATTCACGATTTTCTGAAATTTAATTTTGGAATCTAGGGTTTGTTCTCTTAATAAAATTGTAAATTTATATCAGGTAGAGGTTAATTTGGGAATATGAAAAAAGTAATGCACTCTCTGTTTGTGTTGTATTCGGAGATCAAAAGGACATTATTATCTTGAAATAGGTGGCGTCGACATGGATTAAAGGAGACTTACGATGAAATGTGTGGTTAAAATTAAAATTTAACTAGTGCAAAAGTTGATAAAAATTTGTGAAAAAAGTATTATCAAACAAGGTGTTAAAATTAAAGTTTGACTAACTTTTTAATAAGGTAACTTATGTGGTGATCAACAAACTAATTAATAAATGTATTCAATATTTCATACCACCAATGTATCCTAAGAAGTTCAAATTATTTCCTAAATTCACTAGTTTCTAGGGATGGATAAGCATATACATCCTCATCCATAGTGGACGGTTCTAAATAAAGACACGTACGATAGATCTTGGCGCCACGAAGGCAATGTGAGAATCTATATAGAGAATGTAACTCGTTATCAATTCATCAAACACTAAAACACAACAACAACAACAACAACAACAGTAGTCAACGAACTAAGCCCTTTTCTGAATGATTGGAGAAGAAGTACAAATACATTGCAAGAAATTTAAAACTCAAACCATTAAAATATCCTAATCTTGAAATGGACTGCCGAATGAAGGATCGTATGGTGTGGCAATCAAGTTAAGGTTATTTTTTCTTGATACAGCTATTCCCTCAACTTCAGTCATATCTATATCGTTTGAGCTGATTCCATTGGGGAGTTTCCAGTCAAAATGATAAAGAAGTTGAGCCAAAAGAAACTCTATATTTGCTAAACCGAATGTCATACCCGGACAAATCCTCTTTCCCGACCCAAATGGAAGATATTCAAAGTGATTTCCCAAGAAATCAACCGAATTTTTCTCAAATCTCTCTGGTTCAAAACTTTCAGGGTTCTCCCAATAGTTGGGATCTCTTCCTATAGACCAAATGTTGACTATAACATTGGCATTGAGGGGTATTTGATACCCGCCAATCTCACATTCCTCCCTGCATGCTCTTGGGATAATAGAAACAGGAGGGTGTAACCGTAAGGTTTCTTTAACGACCAACTTGAGGTAATTTAACATGTGAATGTCAGTCTCATCAATTGTTTTCTTTCCATTGAACGCTCGCCTTATTTCATTCTGTGCTCTTACTATTACACGCGGGTTTTTCATTAGTTCTGCCATGGTCCAATCAAGTGTTGATGATGAAGATTCTGTTCCAGCTGAAAACATGTCCTGCAAAAATATGATATTTAGCATTCAGAACAAAATTGTGGTCAGGGAAAAGGAAGAATGCATAATATTGCTGTAAGTCTTACAAAAATGACGGCTTTGATATTGCCATTGGTTATTGGAAAGTCGAGTTCACCACTTTCCTTTAATCTGAGAAGAACATCAACCAGATCTTCACAGCCCAACTCTCCATCTGCTTTATTTGTCACTGCCAAATTATTTCCATGCTCATCGATAATGGTGTCAAGAATCATGTCAAGCTTACGTCTCATCTTCAACAACTTAAACTTATTCCAACTGATTAAATCGAACACTTTGACCGAAGGAAATAAATCAGCTAAATCAAAATGTCCTGCCAAAGCTATGGCTTTCTTTATCAACCTTATTGAAGTCTCCCTATCCCTACATACTTTGCCAAATGCAGTTCTGCATGTTATAGAACTTGTACAAAAGAAAATTTTCTCTGTTAGATCAAATTGTGCTTCAAAAGTTGATCGAATGGACTCGACTAGACAAGAAGCTTCATCCTCCCTGATCGAGGCAAATGATCGAACATTTTTTGGGCTTAACATTTCCATTATACAAATTTTCCTCATTTGCTTCCAGTAATCACCATATGGGCTAAACACAATATCAGTATAATTATACCACATTATCTCTGTAGCCACACTTTTGGGCCTATTAGCACATGCAGGATCATGAACTTTCAGCACCTCTTTCGCCATTTCGGACGAAGATACAACAATTGCAGAAACTTCACCAAATTTGAGGTGCATTAAGGGCCCATAAATTTGAGCTAAATTTCTCAAAGAATGATGGTGTGGAAGTGAAGTGCCCACTATATGATGCAAATGCCCAATTAAAGGCCAGTTTCTAGGACCTGGAGGCAATATTTTAAGCTGATTCGGATTTTTCAATTTCTTCCACTCCTTGATTATCAATGATAGGAAGGAAAACGCAAACAGACAGGAAATGAAATTGAAAGGAAACTGAATTTCCATTGCAGGAACAAGAAAAGAAAGTGATAATGCCGGCAAGTAATCGAAGCCTATATGTTGTAATGGATTTGCATTAACAATCTTCAAACTGTCCAAATCAGAAGTTTTTTCATACCTTTCCTTTTGATTAAATTCAACAATCTGCTTCTGCTTCTCAGTGTTAGAACCTGACAATGGGCAGCACATAACGATCTTTCTCTTCTGTTTTCTGCAATTCCCATAGACGAATTTCAATTTCCATTGCAAGGTTGATCGGATCAAGATCATTAAGATGGCTTTTATGAAATCTGATGGAGAATTTGGTGGTGGTCTTGATCTTTCTCTTCTGTTATTGTTCTTGATATTGCTCTTTGGTGATAATTCTTGTCTGACATATTATTTATGGGAAAATTGCACTGTTGCCCCCTCATCTTCAGACCTTATTACAATTTAGTCTCCAAACTAACTTGATTACGTCAATCTTAACTTTTGAGTTTCGTAGCTTCGTTAATTCCTACTTTACATGATTATGTCGTGTTGAAATTTTTTTTATTGAAAAGACAATTATGAACTCAATCGTGTAGTCAGAATATTCGATTCAAAGCAAATCAATTTGTAGATTTTATTATTATTTTTAAGATGAAGTTTTATAGAAATTTAAAATAATCTCCTTGCAGGTTCAAGTTGATTAGATTTTGCAAGTTCCAAATGATGATTTAGAATGCACAAGTCAATTTTAATTTATTATCAATATTTGCATTCATAGTTGTGAGTTGAGATTCTTCGAACGAATTTTTTGAGTGAAGATTCAAACTTAAAGAGTGGTCAAAGTTACCCAAAGGCAAAAAATTGTCGATCAATTTCTACCCATTTGTGTGTAATTTTTTTTATTTTTTAATAAGGGAGGACACGAGAACACTAAGATACTCAGACGTGTATGTGTACGTCAAAGGTTGTTGTTGCGGATTATAGCATGATCAAATTGATAGTAGAAATTGTCAAGGATGTTTTTGTATTTTTTACATTTCTAATTTCTTTTGCTTTTCATTTTAGTTCTTTTTTATGTTGTTTTATTTTTTTAATTTTAATCATAAAAAAATGCATAATTGTGTTTTCAATTAAAAAAAAAAAAACTCTAAAGGTGTTTGCGATGGAATCTATCTAGTAGGGACCAATGACACTGCAAAACTATTAAATTGGGATGATATTATAAAAAAAAAAATAGTTTAGTGGCAAAATTGCAAAATAATGCAATTTCCCCATTTTAAACTAGAGCAGTGGTGATGGTGACCAATTTGATATATTATTCTAATAATGATTGTCATTTTCAATGACGTACTGAATTAAAATAAAAAAAAAATATTTAATTTTCTATTGTGGTGTTAATATAGTCCAAAAATAAACAATAATTCAGTCCAAAAATAAACAAAAATAATAAATATAGAAGTACGATAATATATTTATCCCTCATTTCGAAGTATGCTGACATAATATTTAACCAGAAACTGTATAAGGTAATTAATGAATGACTAGGAATGCGAATACAACAAAAATTACGAAGATATAACTACGACAATAAGCAAAATAAGAAGAACTTTAGCTCAATTAAAAGTAATGGAGCAAAAGAAAATTGTCTCGAGCTCCAAATCAATATTATGAGAGTATATAAAACGTCTTAATAGCTTCAACTTGCTTGACAATCATTATTTGATAATATTTTTTTCTACATAATCATTTTTAATTACATATTCACATAATAAAATATTTTACACTAAAATCTAAAATTTTTCTTTATTTTTTAACCATACATTATCTTATAAATTATTATTCAAAACATTATTTTTTCCCAAATAACGATGGTCAATGCTAAAATGGGAGAAGGAGCCAAGATGACATAGATGAGGGATATGTAGGGAGAACCAAGTGGGGACAATAAATTTGACCTCGATATAGTGGGACAAAAAAGAAGATAACTTAGAAAAATAAGGAGCCAATTTTCAATAAAAGTCATAAGATAATTTATGAGGTTTATATATAAAAAAACTTCATATCATTTTACAGAAGTTTGAACCTTGCTGTGTGCACAGTCTGTGCACACAGAATTCCACCAGACCACAAACAATACAGGTTGGGCTCGCATTTTTTACAATTTTTTATTCACAATGGGACTCACCTCCATGTGAGATTTCTAGTGAAATTATGTGCCCATTTTTCTGTACAAATGGTTTCAGCCCAGAAGTTTGCCTAATGATATGCATTATTTTTTACTCCTCGATTATATATACTTCTTGGTCAAATCTCATTCATATTTTGTTTTTAAGAATAATGTTGTCTAATATGAGCGAAGCTTAATGTTGAAAAGTCGGAATTGTTTCATATGCTGCTGTCAAATTTCTCGATAAAATAAAATTTTAAATAAGTAAAAAGATTAACGAAAGATAGTTTCAAGATTGATATATCATAATAAAACTTTATCAAGTTGAGTTGATAGACCAAAAAGATTGTGTAGTTTGAAGTTGAGTATATTTATAGAAGACGACTTGTAAAATTCTTTACACGTCCCTTTTTGTATAACTTTATATACAAAATATATCTCCGGCATATCTTCGAAATTTTTATTTTGACGCGTAAGACTGAATAGTTGTTATGAAGACAAATAATGAACAAAATTTAAACTTCTCTAATTATTTCTTCAAAATTTTCTGTACTATCCAATTTCCTCGACCAACTATCATCATCAACATACCCCCAAGTACTTGAATAAAAAATTTACAGACTAATCAGTAAATATAAACAGCCACAAACTGGATGAGGCAAAAACACTTGTTTTAAAAAATGGCAGTCAACACTAGCCCTTAAAACTGTATTATCTGGCAAATTTGTTCAAGATCAGACCTCAGAGCTTGACTAATAATGTCTGACTTTCTCCGAGAATTGGAGGTTTGTGTACACAAACATCGTCCCTAAACCATAAACCGTGAACCTCATGCATCACATATTATCCGAACAATCATAGGGCACTCTTCTGTATCGTGTAGGGTGGTTAATTGCATTCTCAATTGAGCTTTTAAGTAAATACATGATTAAGAATCTAAGATAGCATACGTCCACTGAGAAGACGAGGATTTTAGTACCTCAAAGTGAATTGTCAAATCAAGATTCAAGGGTTTCACTTAAAGTAGCAGAACAAATACTTCAATCACATTTGACACAAAATTTCTTCATTTTCTGCATTCATGCGTACGTTGATTATTGGACTCCAATCCGCCAAAAACCGAGCTCAGTTTCCAACCAAATCGACACCACAACAACAATCCAATCCCAAACCAATAGCTCCCAAACCTGGTTGCTCCAAGGTGCCCACAAAGGGCAGAGAGAGAGATCTTGGAAGCTCAAAATCAGCCACAAAGGCTAAGGAAGGACATGAAAAACAGGCACGGTGAAGCACCAAGCAAGACCGGAAGCACGAAGCAAAAGAGGCGCTGTTTTTTCTCTCTCAAGGAACCAGCTAACCAAGTTTCACACTCTAAACCACAACAAGAATGAGGTAGCATATATATAATATAGGTGTGGGCTTTTAGGATAAGGAATAGTAAGGCCCAGAAGGTAACAAACAAATGGGTTATCAACCAACAAGTCGTTCAAGAGTTTGTGTTGGGTCATGAGTAGCACTAATTNTAGGCTGCTTCAAATGGCCTAAGTAGGTTATAAGATCCGTCTGTATAGTTGTGGTGTCGTTATTTCACTTCGGTCATCGGCAGAGGCCTATGAAGTATAATCCAATAAGCCGATTTAACATCATCGCTCGAATTTATTGGGTATCAAAAATCCAATAAATCTCCATTTTGATGTCCAATAAATCTGCAAGCAACCAAAATACAAAGTTTATACTTGCAAAATCAAGATAACCAATAAAATTGGTATCAAAGACCTTACCTAATGTTTCGAACCCAAAACACAAACCATACCTACTCCATCTCACTAGGGTTAAGATCAAGAACACTCAAGTAGAAGTAAATAATCACAAAGTCAATCAAGAGCAAATAAATATGCGATGAAGATATCATATAGGATAACACAGATCTTTTCAAAACATGTTCACAAAGAACAATATATTAACACCAAGTTAATCAACAGGTCAACACATATACAACAAATGCATAATGACCTCACGAAAAGATCTCACCACACTTATCATATCCCATTTCGTGTCATTCACACCTCAAGAACACATATCTCACCTCATCGTCCACCATGCTCACTAGACTAATCATTCAACCCATGTCTAACTGGTAAATCTCTATAGATTCTAAGTCTTTGGGATAATCCTTTATCACCACATCACGTCTCCAAACCCAAATGGATAATGGGTCTCTACCTAACATAAGTGATAGAAGTGTCTCTTTCACACTCCACCTGATCAGGGTCTCTTCATAGATAAAGGGTTCCAACATTTGATCATCTCTCCACTCGTGATCCAAATGCCACACTCCACATTCCCGGTACAAATCACCAATGTATCCCTAGGCATCTATACTCCACCTTACCAAAAGATATACAATACACTACTAATGCACTCCAACCAACTGTGCATGCAAACAATTACACAAAGTAATTAAATTTGCTCTCAAATTCATGCAAATACACACATCAAACACATTGAAATGCACATATAATCATGCAACCGAATAATCACACACATGTAGAAAGAGATTACACACGGATGTAGATGCAGTAACTAAGTTTAAACTCAACAAGGCTCACTAGGGTCATCACTCGACCCTGTTACCAACTCCGCCTCATCTCTCATCTAACCCTTCTGCTTATCTTTCTTTTTGGGATAATCACTAATGAAGTGTCCAAACTTACCACACCTGTAACACCGTCTACTACTAGACTTGTCTCGTCCCTTGCCCTTCTTCTTACCGCCATTATCACTCAAGTCACTACCCCAATCACTATTGTCTTAAGCTCTACCGAAATTCAATTGCTTAAATTTCATTATACTCATCATCATATGCAACTCACCATTTCTCTTATCTTTTTTTTTTTCAGCCTTAATCTCTATTTTCTTACTCTTAAAGAGAATCAATGACAATCTCGGGGGTTAATGTGTCCCTACCATACTTAATCGCATTTTTAACCTCTCTATAT
>CAIGRF010045635.1:0-10200 GCA_903798235.1 Fraxinus ornus | reverse complement strand
TTTTTTTAAAGGGAGTTTTCTATTTTAAAAGTACTTTCAAAGAAAACCAATTTCTTATAAAAATCTTCTAACGAAAAGAACTACTTTCATAAAATTAACTAAACGGTTTCAAACATAACTTTTGGATTTCAAAAACTCATTTTGACTTCTCAAATGACATATTAATCGGGCTCTAAAATATGTTTGAAAAATGTTTATAAAAAGTTTAAATTAAAAAAAAATAAAAAAATAAGTGATGAATTGCACTTATAAAATTTCTCGAAATACATAAATAAAAATAATTTAAATATTTATAAATCTGAGAAGACAGCCAAAAGGTAGTCAGAAATGTATCCCAAAAATAAATTCTGTTCCACACCACAAAAAGTCTTTTGAGTGGTATGCGTGAATAGGTTGCAGTGAGTGGGTGGGGGTCACAAGAAATGATATAAATTATCTCACATCATCCTTAGATTTAGGCCTCCTCTCTGCAATTTTATCCTCAAAGCAGCACTGTCCAGTGATCCAGAGGTGGGGGTTAACCCTCGGAATTTAGAAGCAAAAAACGGGGTTTCTTGAACTGGACTCTGTAATCCATGGCTTCTAGAGTTGCACATTCCACCTTCCTTTTCTTGGTACACCTCTCTTTTGTTTATCTGTCACACACAGTCGCTGTTTGTTTGTCGACTGTATTTCTTTAGATTAACTTGTATAATCTTCTTTGATGAACTTATAGGGACCCCGGAAAAGGTCGGCCGAGGGAAACAGAATTTCGCCCCAGAATTTTACTTGTCCAGGTATAGCACATGAAAAATAGACGTTTTCCTTTTCACCGGTTTTCTGTTCAAAATGTTGGCTTGAGGATTGAATTTAACTTATGATTTCCTTTTCTAGTGCAATTTTACAAACTGAGTTGAACTTCTATCTGGCAATTTCGGTTATTAATGTGGGTTAATGGACCCCAAGATTTTGCATGTTACTGTATAACTGCTGTCTATTAGTCCTTGAGAACCATATGGAGTTTGCTTGAACAAATTGGTTTCAGTGACATTCTTGAACAGAGTGGTCTCGAGGGTTATGCTCTAGTAAATGGCTGATTTTTTTTTTAGGCGAAGGGGAGACTAGGAGGAAAGAATAGAGTAATTGAAGTGCACTTCAATGTTTCAGATTACAAACTTTAAGACTAAGTTTTCTACAATTCAATTTGACTCGATTTTACTTTAAAAATTGTTTGCTTTTTCTGTTTGAGAGAAAATTCTTAAGGTCTGTGAAACTTCGGAAGATAATTCTCAAGTTTAATTTCCTATAGTATGTATAAATTCACTTGTTTAAGGATTCTCATTATCTCCTGATATAATTCTTTTATTCATCAGTTTTAAATATACCGTTAACTCGTAGTTGGCGCTAATTTTCTGCTATTATATTATATTTGGAAACCTTTTAAAAATTCATGATTGAGCTAGTACTTTAACTCATAGATTGTGGTCAAGGTTTTCATTGTAATTTTCCATTTATCATTTTTTTTGAATTGCACCATAGTCTATAGTTTCCACCACACTGTTAAAGAAGAATAACAATGCTTTTGGTCTTTCAATTATCTAGACATATCTTGAATGATAAGTTTTGATGAACAGGGAGATATCTTTTGAAGTTGGAAAGTCGACCCCACAAAAGAAGTGAACAAAAAAATTGTCTTGTATACTCGAGAAAGAATAAAATCGTAAAAGCTGTGGCCATATCAGTGCCATCATCTCCAGCAGATAATGCAGAGGATAGAAAACAATTGAGTGAAAACTATGGTTTTAGGCAAATTGGAGAACCTCTTCCAGATAATGTCACTTTGAAAGATATAGTTGATACGCTTCCAAGAAAGGTAATGTTACCTAGCATTTCTATGCACTGAAAACCTTTTCCTGTTCTGTCCAGGACAGCTCACATAGGGCATTCTAGATAGGATTTATCATAAATAGTAAGTGCGAAACTTATGAATTTCCTACCAAGTACTAGTACATGGAGATTTTCATTGTTGGAATTGCTGATGTGGTAGTAGTGGTTTTATTTTTCATTTATGTTGGAAATTCTCCTCTGCTGCTCCGCATATTAACAAGAAAGCTAGTGATATTAGTCATTTGTTTATCATTTTCATTAATTTATGTTGCAAACAAAAAGACAATTTATATAGTAAATGAGAATTATTGTCATACAATGCTTCACTTTTTAAGTAGCATATTTACGCTTAAACAGGGGTATTTAGAGAGCCTTTATACAGAAGCAGTTTATTGACTGTATAAAAAATTCTGTTTTTTATATTAAGTTTCTGCATTTTGAAGTGCAGCACCTGATAGTAACGCTTTTCTAAATGGATTACTTTCTATCTTTATGGATGACCAAAAATATGCATACACAACTAGAAAAATAATATATGAATAAATAAACATAATTTTTATTGTGTTCATTTTGTAGAGCTAGTTCCTAGAATGACAGCAAAATTAATACAAAAGTTAAAAAATAAGGGAGAAAGGAATAATGAAAGAAATTAACTGCCAAAGGCAAAAGAAGAAAGGATTTCATCAATGTCTGTGCCTTACATGTCTCATTATGCCTCTGTTTACCTAAACGAGAAAACAAACGTACGGTTGTCAATGTAAAAAATGAAAATAAACGGCGTACCATGGCTTTGCATGAAAATTTCCATTATTCATTGAGGCTCCTGATTAGTTTGGACCATTTAATTCTTTTTAAGAAAATTTGTTGTGTTTGTTTTACTCAAAGATGTAATTTTTGAAGTTTTTATCCATGAAATATTGATGAACAACTATCCCATCTTAGGAAAATTCCAGTTTTACATGATCTATGGCTACATGAGGAAAATTCCGTTGTCACGTTACTGTGATGATATATTTGAATGCTGATTGTTAACAATGCATAACAGTAGTTGGTAAACCACCTAACTTAGATTGTTTGGTTTTCCAATCCAGTACTTTTACCTGCCAAACCATTTCAGCAAGTACTTTTTGAAACTGCGGGGGTATAACTCTAGTAACTGATACAAAACATTTACACTTCTACAACATTGAGTCGGGCTCAACGAAATGCAACTCGATGCTACTTTTTTGTCATTTAAAAAGGCTTTAAACTGTAAATATAAGGCCCTGTTTGAGCCAAATTATTGTAAAATGAGAATGAAAAATATAGCCGTTATTGGGCCCACACAAGAGATAGAAAAATTGAATTTAAAAGTTGATGTGATGAATAACGGTCATATTTATTGGGCCCCACACTAGAGATAGAAATTCAAAATTAAAGGCTTGATGTGATGAATAACGGTCATATTTTTCATTTTAATGAGATAATAATGTAGATCAAACGGGGGCATAATATTGTTTGTTCACCCCATTCTGAGACCCTCAGGATAGTCTAATGATGGGAACCATTTCCTTTGCTTATGAAACAGGCTTAAGTCGACTTAGCCTTGGCTGGGAATAAATGAATAAAAGAAATCTCATGCTATTTATTGCAGCAATTAAGCTAGTGATGTTCCTGATTTTTCCATTGATATTTTCTAAAGGTGTTCGAGATAGATGATGTAAAAGCTTGGAAGTCTGTACTCACATCCGTGACTTCTTATGCATTGGGGATCTTCATGATTGCCAAAGCACCATGGTATCTACTTCCTCTAGCTTGGGCTTGGACAGGAACTGCAATCACAGGGGTTAGTTCTCTATTTATCTTTCTTCTATATCATATTACCTGTGCCCGGTTGGCCCTTGGAAACTATGAGGGGAAATAAGCAGATAGGAAAAGCATGGGACCCATTAATGAAATGTTGGCTCACAGTAGTACCCCCTTCCCTAGAGCTGCCAAAATTTCCATATTTGGAATGGAAGAAAAATATACCACTATCACTTTCCCTCCTAGTTTCTGAGTATCAAATGAGGATATAACTTCATTTAATTTATTTCCCTAAGATGTATATCATGTTAACGTTTATGTTTCTGTTTCCATTTTCCCTCTATTGTGAAGTTCTTTGTCATAGGACATGATTGTGCCCACAAATCATTCTCAAGAAATAAATTGGTGGAAGACATCGTTGGAACTCTGGCCTTCCTTCCATTGATATACCCATATGAGCCCTGGCGCTTTAAGCATGATCGGCACCACGCAAAAACAAATATGTACGCATGATGTTCCTTAGCATATTTATATTTTCTGAGTTAGTAAATTCTGTACACTACATCTTACAGGTGTTGATGACAGCGTATTTTTTGTTGTAGCCATTGTTTTCTATCTACATCTTGCTTTATTCCATTTTTTTGTAGAAGCTTCTTGTTTGCTTCTTTTGCTGGATAAGCTGCTGAAATTTCATAAACTGTGATAATATCCTTCGGATCAAACTTTGATTAATTTTGATCGTAGACAGTGGCCTATGAAATGGAGCTGGCACTAAATCTGACATTATTATTTAGATAATGTTTTCAATTATATTCCTTTCTGTCACTTTTATCTTTTTTGATGACTTGGTGTTTTGATCAAGTATTGGAGCAAGCCAATGTCCAAACTTCAAATCTCAAGGCAACCTGACCATTCTTGGCCCATGATTTAATAATGAAAAATGAAGAGTTGCACCAGCAGATGCTTTTTATTTTTGTCGGGGTTGGGGGTTTAAAATATGAACAAAAAGTTCCCCCTTCTGCTAGTAAGTAGCTTTTATAAATTGTATTGTTCTTCTCTCCAACTTCATATTATTCAATTTTTTGTCCAATATGAGAGATTGAAGTACTACATTACTATATTTGGGATTAGGGGTGGGCATGGTCCGGTTTGGTTCGATTTTAAAGCGGACCGAACCAAGTCCGAAATTTTCGGGTATTTAGTAAATGGAATCGTCGGGTCTAAATTTAATTATGGAACCGTTCGGATTTGGTTCGGTTCTATTCGGTTCCGAAATTCCGTACAATAATTAATTTTTTTTTTTTAATATTACAACATAGCTACATTAGTTCGACTATGACATATTCAATCTTAACTCTTACAAAAATAACGTAGTCCAATCTTGTAATATTTTTTGCACCTCTCTTTAATAAGTTCTTCATAGATTTGACGTTAAAATCAGAGGAAGAGGACGATGGCTAGTTCACAATAATAGAACGGTAGAAATGACACTATTGTAAAATAAGAGATTTGGGTAAAACTTAGGTCAATTTGATTAAGTTTTGCTTGGCTGAAAATTAAAAATAGTAAAATCATATTTTAGGTTTGGACTAAATTAATTAATTAGCAATTTATTTAAAAAAATAAAATAATTTGACTTATTTAAGATAAAAAAATAAAAAAATTAGGGAGATTCAGTTCTAGGTCTGATTCAGATATCCGTTCGGGTATTTAACTTAAAAAAAAAAACCGCTCGGTTCGGGTCCAATTCAATTCGGGAGTTTTGTCCAGCCCTATTTGGGATTCGTTTTTACTGTTCAACCTCATTGACTGTTTTCTTTTTGTTTGTGAAGCTCTTTTATGACATTATTATGTGTGATTTTGCTATTCTTATTCCATTCATTGTGTTTATGCATAATTTCTCTTTCCCAACCATCTTGGTCATTGTAGAGGGGATGATCAGTTTTTTTCCCTTTTATCTTGTTATCATGGGTACTTTGACATTCATAATTGACTGCGTTTTGATTACATGTATGTTCAGTATGCGTTCTCGTTCCTGATACAAAACCGCTGTCCTAGTATGTGACTTTATATGCTTATCAAAAAATTGAGCTGTTAGAATACTACCTTTTAAATGTAGCAAATATCATTGCAATTCCTTTGCTTATTCTCCAAGATTTAACCTTCTTATTCACCTGATTTATAGGTTGTCAGAGGATACGGCCTGGCACCCTGTATGGCTAGAAGAATTTGAGTCTTCTCCAATTTTGAGGAAGGCAATTATATATGGATATGGCCCATTCCGACCATGGATGTCTATAGCACATTGGTAATAAACAAATCATATTTATGTTAATTTAGATTTTCCAAATCCCTGAAGTTCAGTATAACTGGTTGACTTGCAAATGTTCTGACATCATGAAATATCCTATTAGGTTGATGTGGCACTTTGATGTGAAGAAGTTCAGACCGAATGAAGTTAACAGAGTAAAGATAAGCTTGGCTTGTGTGTTTGCTTTCATTTCAATTGGATGGCCACTGATAATACTCAAGACTGGGATCATGGGATGGATCAAGTTCTGGTTGATGCCGTGGTTAGGTTATCATTTTTGGGTAATTAATTTTTTTTATACAATTATCCTGCAAAACAGTCTGCTCAACATTTTGCTAGTACTTAATTTGATGATAATCTTAAATAAGTAGGAGTCTATTAGATAGAATATTAAAGATGTTAGGCAAGTAAACAACATAATAGGCCTAAACCAAGCACAGGCAGATCCAGTAAGATATTCTTGTGGTGGGGCAGAACGAAACTTGGGTATGGGACGAAAATTGCAGTAGCTAACCTGAAGACTGGCACTGCAAATTGTTGAACCTGACATTGATCATCAACAAGCAACAAGCTTTTGGTCCTCGGAATTGCGTCTTTAATTTGTCTATTAACTTTCTTACTTCATTATGGAAGATTTTGGCGATACACACACTTGATAGTGGACAGGCCCAGTTCAACTCTGATTAGTAGAAGGAACAATACTTACCCTACCGAGTCAGTTCTGAATATAGATGTCCAAATATTAACAGCTCCTTTCACATTGTGGAACCGTTGAACATGGAAAAAGACTTCATTCAGAGAATATCTTCCCATCTGAATCCTTTTCCTTTTTTGTCTTTTTCGATATCTTCAGATCTCATTATATTCTCTGAGCATTTTATATATATATTAGAAGTATCTTTCTTAGCTAGCCAGTAGTGGATCTCCCTGTTGAATTTTATCCATTATTGGGTAAATATGATGACTTTTGACATTCAACTAAGACATTTTTGTGGTGCTCGGAATTTGCAGATGAGTACTTTTACAATGGTCCATCATACGGCTCCTCACATACCCTTTAAATCTTCGGATGAGTGGAATGCTGCCCAGGCCCAGCTTAATGGCACAGTTCATTGTGATTATCCTCATTGGTAATATTTCACGTTTTCTGATTCATGAAACTAGTAATCACAATCCATATATAGTAGCAACGAACAATTATAAATAGCTTTGCACTCCTATCTTTTGGTTTTTATTTGCTTTTCAAGTGTTTCCACGACGTGTGCTCACACTCGCACATTATAATTTTATAGTATTCTTCGAATATCTGTTCTTTTTTATTTACTTTCAAGTTTTTGTTTTTACATTTTAACCTCCTTCACCTCAACCTACCACATAGCCTTAAGTAGCGATATTGTAATATATTGGGAATGTCGAGATGTTAAGAAACCATAGACTGTGGTGCCAGTCCATGAGAAGAGATCCTTTTGATTTGTTCAATGAAAACATGTTGCAAATAAATCTCTTTTTTCTTTCACAGGATAGAGATTCTTTGTCATGACATCAATGTTCACATACCCCATCACATTTCACCCCGAATACCAAGCTATAATTTGCGGGCAGCTCATAAATCTCTCCAAGAGAACTGGGGAAAGGTAGGATCCATTTGTGCTCTTTGTATTACAAACATATCTACAATTATCAGATGCTCGATTAAGTTGATGTCCCAAACTCAACTATTTTTCTCTATTTGCTCACAATGCTGCTACAGTACATGAACGAGGCTACATGGAACTGGCGTTTGATGAAGACTATATTAACAATTTGCCATGTTTACGACAAGGAGCAAAATTATGTTGCTTTCGACGAACTATCACCTAAAGATTCACAGCCAATCACATTCCTTAAAAAAGCAATGCCAGATTATGCTTGATTTATTGGTGTACCTTTCAAGTGTACCATGTATTAATGTTTTTAACTTACTTTATATTTACATGTTTGGACAATTTTTTTGAAAATTTACATATCAATAGAGGAAAAAGCTCATTGAAGGCTTAATACATGTTGCCATGGCTTTGCGTTTCACAAGTCTTCTTCTCAAGCGAACTCTTCATGAATTTCTTTGCAGTGTTCAGAATCTTACAACCAATTGTACCGAATCTGTCTACAGTACCGAGTCACATATGAGCCTCCCATATATCCAACACATTTTCATCCCACTGTAGGGAGGAGAGCCTATTGCCTCCAATTGAAAAGCCACAAATAGATCCAGTGTTTCGTAATCTTGATGTCAATACCCGATCAGGACAACAAAACACTGGTATACTATCATTTGTGGATGAAAATAGCTGCCTTTCATGCAATGCCAATTTAGTATAGCACAGTTCATCGGGCATTTACCCCTTCATTAAGGGTCCGTTTGATTGCAAAGATGGAAAATGGGTGGAAATAAAATGAATTTCAGGGATAATAATTGTCTAGAACTTGTTTTCTAGGGAATTGTGAAATAAGTGTGTTTGATTGGTATAATTTTCCACCTGGAAATTTTTTAAATTTTGTATTCGTTTGACTTTGATTTACATTAAAATTGTCCATTAAAGTGATTATTTTTTCCACAATTGGTTATAAAATTTGTTTCCATTGCTGAAAAGTAAAAAAAAAAACGAAAATTTTTAATTTCTTAAAAAAATCATTTTTTTCATCAAAGTTTAGTGTTCGTTTGACTTTGTTTTTCATAGAAATTGTCCNTTCAGTTTTCCCACCAAAAAGGTGGGAAAACACTTTCATCATTTGCAAGGAAAATCAGGCGCGTGGGTTCAAAGGTGGAAATCATTTGGGTGGCAAAATGTTGACCATCAAACACTACCAAAAGTGGAAAATGGAATTTTTTCCATGGAATTACTAGTCTATCAAACACTGCCTAACTGATTTCTCGAGCTCCATCTTACACTTGTAGTTGTAGTAGCAAACCTCAAATCCATAAACCCAAAATCTTCATATTCGTTGACTACACATAGAATTGGTGCCATCCATAGCTATTGTGTCCTAACCCTAAACAGGGCCGACCTTTAGATTTTGGATGTCCTGTGCGACATTTTAAAATAATGCCCCCCTCATGAAATTAAAAAATGTATAAATATTTCAATAATATCATATCATTACAAAATTATAATATTTAAATACAATTTATTTTTTAAATGTTGTGTATAAGAAAAATACAAATAAAGTTCAAAAGCACATCCCAAATTACATCAAAATTCATGTCATCAACAAAGAATCATCCAATCTTCTAAACTTTTCGTGCAATTTCATATGAGAAAACTTTGAAATCAGAAACATCAAATACTACCGGTAAACTTTGAAATACAAGTAATCATGTAAAAATATTTCTTCTCCCATTTTAAGAAGCAAATTAACTAACTAAGCTCATGTTTGAGCCACATTATTTTTATCATTCTCATATTTCTATTCATTTTTAGCCACACATTTTTCAATAAAATAATATTTTCCATCGCGCAATAACTTTTTTTTTTCATTTTCAACCACATATTCCCCATCACATTAAAAAAAATGCATTCTTACTCTCAAAAGATGTACCAAACAAGCTCTAAACTTTCGTTTCTAGCATATCTTGTCCAGTAGATATTAAAGGTAGGCAATTCAATCGTTCTTATATCATGGTTTATTGTAAATAAGATTTTAATAAATTCACTAAAATTTCGTTCAATAATATTTTATAAGCAATAAATGTATTTAAAAAGCGATCTAATATTTTCAAATAAGTCTATATATCAAAAGTTGGCTTTATTCCTTTTAGTATTTCAAATAAGTTAATATATAAAAAACTATCTTTGCTTTTTTTGGTAAAAAATTTCGCAAAAAATTTAACTCTTAAAGCAAATTTTTGCCATCAAGATCACAAAAATCTACGTGTCTTAAAACAATATCAAGATAATCACAACATATTTTCAAATTAATATCATACAATGCATTTAACTTGTCAGAAGAAAATATGAATTCAATTTTTTTTTTATCATATTAATTGAATTAACCGAAACTTCGTTTAGCTGATTCAATTGCTTGATCTACTATTTAAAGGAAATTATTGGTTATGAAAGAATCTTCAAATGGTTTTGCATTATCTACTGTGGCATTTTCATCAAAATATTTCTTCCTATGAATACCACTTTTTTCTCTCTTCCCCTTTCCTTGACATTATTTAAAGTATTATACTATTTAAGAAAATTATAACTAGTCAA
>CAIGRF010045576.1:5206-23229 GCA_903798235.1 Fraxinus ornus | reverse complement strand
ATTTATTATTATCAAATCATTTAAATTTGAAAAACTTTTGATCAAATTAATTTTTGAAAATCTACTCATCAAAGTTTTTCATTTGAAGAATATTCTTTGAACTTACTTTTTTTTTTTTTATTCATTTGAATTTACTTCTTCGTATTGAAATTTTAATTGAACAAAACTTGTATAATTCTCATATTCATCAAAGCCTCTCATTTCTCACTTAGTACTTAACTTATTACAATCATCCATTAAAAGAGAGAGATTTTTTTTAGAAGATTTGTGAACATACATTGTATTTATCTCTTCATATTCTCATTGAAACACTTTGATTGATTGAATCTAATTTTTTACTATCATATTAATCAAAGTTTTTCATCTAACACTTGAGCTATCATTTATTACTATTCATTGAAGTGTTAGCCTCTCTTAGTACCTAATTTGTTTGTATTATTTATCAAGAGAGAAATTTCATTGTAAAATCACTTTGATAAAGTGTGGGTCGTGTTGAAGTTTCTTAAAGATCAACATTGTATAAGGATCGGTGCTCCTTGTTTTAAGTCACCGTGTGGGTCATATTGAGGTCCCGTAAAACTCAATAGTGTGAGTCATGTTGAGGTTCCGTAAAGCTCAACATTGTATAAGGATCGGCGCTCCTTGTTTGTAAGTCACGGAAGCGTTGTAAAGGATTTGATTGCACCATAAGTCAATTAACATAGTGAAAAAGCATTGCTCGTGTAGGAGAGCTTGGTAACAGAGTAGATCATTGTTTTGGATTGAACCTCCACAATTATATCATTTGTATCATCTATCACTTTTACGCTTTTATTTGTGCATTTTATTTGAATTAATCTATTTAGTCTTTACTTGCTTGAATTTAGATTAATTTATCGAAAAAGTTTTAAAAACCAATTCATCTCTCTCTTTGTTAGTTATTCTTGGATTTTCAGCAACAAGGTGCAACAACTCAAGATCGAACTTATTTGACTGTTCGTGGGTAACAGTTGGGTGTTTGACATGTGTCGGACGCGTGTAGAGCAGAAAACGAGCGACCTTAGATGGTTGACACGTGGCATGATCCAAGGGTCAGGATTGCACGTCTTTTACCTTCCTCTGGCCCCTATAAATACTCCCCTTTTCACCTCTCAATTTTTGTTTTTTCACTCTCAACTTTCAGTAAAAGCAGTTCGAGTTCGAGGATTAGGGTTTTTGTTAGCGACCACTTTAAGAGGTAAGTGTTCGAGCTTTTAAGTTATTTATTTTAAGTAGTATAATGTCGAGTAGTAGCAGTGAGGGGTCGATTAATAGCAGTAGTCAGTCTTCTAGGAGTTCGGCCACTAGGAACCCCGAGGACGAAGGTGTGTCCATTATCCCTATGGTCGTACCTATGGCCCCGCACCCTGAGGTCGAGACAACTTTAACTTACATTAGGGGGAGCGACCAGGTACAAAGAACACGTGATTATAAAAATCGCTAGGGAGTTCAGGGTTATGCCCCTATGTGACGTTAGGACCCCCGAGCCCAATGAAACAATAGTAGATGCTCGAGAGGGAGAGAGAACTTTATTTAGGAATGCCCTCAAATCCGGGCTTAGGTGGCCTCTCCATTAGTTCTTTATCCACTTCCTGACCTCATTCTTTATCTGTTCGGGTCAATTAGCCCCTAACGGATGGAGGCTCTTTTTGTTTTTTTTTTTAGATTTTATGTAGATGCCTCGAGGTAGAGCCAAGGATCGACCTCTTGAGGATGGTTTTTGATTTGAAGTTCTCACTAAGGTACAATCGTGTTGTGTATTTATCCACCAAGGGAGGTTTAGGACACCAGAAACCCCGAGCTCTCTCCGGGATTGGAAATAACGTTTCTTTTTTGTTAAACCTCAAGACCTCGACCACCTATTTAGCTCGAGGTGGGAGACCCCCCCGATAAGGATAGGTTTAATGATGGGAAGGCATAATTCAAGGTTTTGGAGAGGATAGGTTGAGGCTAGTGAATCACGACCCTCTTGCAGCCAGAATTGATTATTTACTAGAGGGTACGAGCCTTAACTCTTCTTGTTTCTGTTAGTCGAGCTAATGTCTTGTTAATTTTTGTAGATTTAGAAATATCTTTTGATCCGTCCAAGTTCATCGCGAACGTGCATCATAAGGCAAAGGGCCCAAAGCTCAAAGTATCTGACCTGTCGAAAGGGAAGAAACGAGCTCGAGAGCCAAACCCGAGCAAGATCCCTAGCGGGATTGGGCAATTATCCAAGAGCCCAGCACATCTGCTGCAGCCATCTCCTCGAACTTTAGTTCGTGTTTCCACTTCCCGTACCACATCGGAGATAGTGGACTTGGAGGATGACACACTTCTACCCAACTCAATGTTGAAGGAACATGCTCGATGCCCCCTTAATCCAGAGTTTAGCTCATGACTCTGAAGGTATGGACTCGACCTCGAACTAGTTTTTTTTTTATTCTTTAGTGTTCACTATTATATTAACTGTTCATTACTTTAAGACCTTGAGCTTAGCCCAAGGTTTGGCTATGAAGAGCCTGTGCATATCGAGCAAAGTGGCCGAGCTCGAGGCACAAAATGAGGAAAAAGAGAAGGGAATTCGAGAACTCTAGGTGGAGCGTGATCTGGCACGAATCGAAATAAGAAAAGCTCGATATCAAATAGGGATGGCGAAAGACGAGGTCGAGAAGGCAAAGCTCGAGCTCAAACATTGGGGGAGTTTAAGGAATCTGAAGAGTTCGGGACGTTGCTCGGGCAATATGGTTCGGGCTCCTACCATTACGGCATATAGCTAGACCAATCTTTCCTGAGGACCAAGCTGCCGACGACTGGAAGCCTATAAACCAGGATCTGAAGTCGATGAACGAGCTTGCCAACGAGCTCGAGCTTTCCGCGTCGGAGGCTGAGGATGAAGAAGCTGATGAGTTCGGGGCTCCTAGTCACGGCGACCCTGTTGATGCTACGAACTTAGACTATGCCCCTACCCGAACTTTGCTCATGTTTTTTGTTTTTAAAATTGTAACAAGTACATTGCCCAATTTGGGTTTATCTTTGATTTTAATGTAAGTTCGATATTTTGTCTTGCGTTTATTGTAAATTATGTTTGTTCTTTCAAAACACATCAATCTCGAGGTCGAGGTCGAGCCCCTACATGGACAATCGAAGCTTAAGCCTCTGAAATATAAACGTCGAGCTTGAGCATTTTATGTGACCAGTTTTTTTGGCCAACAAGCTCAAGCCCTTAATGTAATGTATAGCTTGAGCGTTACCGATTTTTAGCTAACAAGCTCAAGTTTTTTGTTCAATGGGAAGCTCGAGCGTTTTACTTGACCAATTTTTTTGCCAACAAGCTCGAGCTCTTTATTTAATATGTAGTTCGAGTGTTTTTTACGAGCTATGATATTTTTAAGCTCCTGCAGGTGGAGTTCGAGCGTGGTACTCGGTCATTATTCTGGCAAGTAGCTCAGGCATTTTTTTGCTATGTGTGAATCTTGAGATTGTTTGCGGATGGCGATCACCGGCCCGATCCCGTACTCAGCGTAATTTGATGTTGAGGAAAATTGAAGTTAGATCATAAAAGACCTCGAGCATCAGCGTGGGTAGGTACGTCCTTATGCTAATTAGATGTAATAGATGCATGCAAGGAGCACGACTTTACGCTAAATGAAGTAATAGATACATCCGCCGAGCACGACATTACGCTAAGTGAAGTAATAGTTGCATGCGCGAAACACGACCTTACACTAAGTGAAGTAATAGCTGCATGCGCGGAGCACGACCTTACGCTAAGTGAAGTAATAGTTGCATGCGCGGAGCACGATCTTACGCTAATTTGAGATTATTAGCTGCATGTGCGGAACAAGACCTTATGTTAATTTAGGATTACTAGCTGCATGCGCGGAGCATGACCTTATGCTAATTTGTTGTAAACGCTAAATAGGGTTGTTAGAAGTGAGTTTTTAATGTCTTATAAAATAACGTAAAGGCACATGGGGGCATAGGCCTTGAAAGAAAAACAACCTAGGGGTATGCAAGCCCGAGCTAAAAACTTCCAAATGAATTTAGACCTAACATAATGCAAACTGAAAAAGGAAAAGAAAAAGAAAAAGAACCAAGTGACCTAGATACCTGGGGGCGTAGCCTGTTATTTGTAATAAATCTTGAGGTTGTCGGCGTTCCAAGGTCTTGGGAGAGGTCTTCTCGAGGCGTCTTTCAAGATATATGCTCCACCTTTTACTTTTCGTATGACCTCAAAAGGTCCTTCCCAGATTGGCCCAAGTTTTCCCGGGGGATGACGTGCAGCTTCTACCCTTCTAAGGACTAAATCTCCAACTCTGAAACTTCTTAATTTGACCTTCTTGTTGAAGTGTCTTGTCGTTCTACTTTGATAACTTACAGCTCTAAGTGACGCATGTTCTCTTAGTTAATATAGAATCACACACTCAATCGTTCTATTCTCTTTTCCTACAAATACCTATCACTTTGTTTCTTTCTCCATTCGTTTTGTACTACACCATTTATACTTAGATAAATTGCACCTTCAAATATTAATATCTTGCTCGAATCAATCTATTTTTCCCAATATTGATTTCTCATCTTTTCCTTCTATTTCTTTATTGCAATATGTAAAGTGACTACAAAGAATCTAAAACTTCACAATCATGTTGGGGATGATTGCCCAGGATAATGAAAAGTAGCAAAACTTGGATCAAGATTTAACTCAAAAAATAATGCGGCTTTACTATAAAATAGGAATAGAGATCACAAGATGAGTTTCAAATATGATTTACAAAATATCTCAAATTCTCTATTTCTCTCAATAATAAACTCTACATTTCTCGAATCCCCACTTAGTACTCAATTGTTTTTGGCACTTACTCATTAAACACACATATATGATGAACATATCATAATGCCTATTTATAAATTTTGTAAGGCGGTCTAGCATTTGACAAATACAATTTGAATTCCTCCTTTAAGTTGAAAAATCAAACATGAACTTGATCAACCAATAAGCATTCTTTTCTTGTTTGACTTTGTAGATTTACTTGTTTGAATATTCTTCTTAGTAGCATTAACAAAGAACAATTTGATAACTACAACTTATCCTTTAAGAAGGTAAAATTCAATTTTTTCTTCCATCTCTATCATCTTCCAACCTTATCTCTATGAAGTAAAATCAAAATTTGTTTCAATTTCTAACTAATCAAATTTCTTAATCTCTTTGCTAAGTTAGAGAAATCACAAAACAAAAAGCTTTGTAGCCTAAACATAAGGGTCTTGTTCGTTATTATATATGCAATCCACATAAATCATATTTACCCTAAATTAGGTCGATTGCATATTCCTTGATATATACACACATATATGTTCATTCTTGAGTTCTAGCTTGATTAAGTTCTAACTTTGGTTTCATCTCATGTTCCCATGTTTTTTCACCATAACTAAGTTCTCTGCTCGTTGATTTAGGATTCCAAAATATTACTGTTCTCTATAAACTATAAAGTACAACTCGCAAGTGCACGGGTTGCATTCAAGTAATAAAGTGGACATTTTGAGTTTAAGTTGTCGATCTCTCGAGTATGTATACTTTCGATTACATAATTTTAATTAATATAATTCCAACAATAAAAAGAAACACACACAATAAAGATTTTAGTTTTGGAAAATAACTAAAAATCTACAAAATAAGAAAATATAAAGACTTGGAAAATTTCAGAGGAAAATGTGGTTGGAATTCATAGTTTCGCTTAACCGTCACCTAATTAATTTCTCCACAAGCTCATTAATAAATTACTAGTTTATGATGTTAGATTCGATTTTCCAATTTTAGTTAATTACCTCTCTCGGGCGAAATTAATCATAATTGGTTGGTTAACCTAATATATCTCTATGTCGATTAAAATCAAACAATCGCATTAATTCTTTGTAAAAATAGATCAATAGGTCACATAAGGTTAATGGTATATCTCTATCTCCTATACAAACCTAGAATTTCTACTATTCGATCTAAAATTCACAATCTTCTCTCAAATGATGTACAAATAACTAAACATAATTATTTATTAGTCATATAAATAAAAATGCATGAAATACAATAGTAGATACACATGAAATAAGCATTTAAATATTAAAAAACAAATATTGAAATCAATCCAAGTTAGGTTAAGTTTCAACAATAAATCTCAATAATAAAACTTAGCCCATGTTAAATATATGATACAAAGGAGAATATTTTATACTATATATTGCAAATAGAAGATAAGGAAGAAAATACAAGAGAAGATAAAACCCTCTTTGGATTTTGATTCTTGATAGCTTGATCTTGATTGCCCCCAACTATTTCTTCAAATGTATTCTCCTTGCCCTCTCGATTTTTTTGCCCCAAAAATTACAAGTAAAATCAAAATAAAAGAAAGGAAAATGAAAGGAAAAGAAAAGGGGAAGAAGAATAATGGAAGAAGAAGCTCCCGTATGCTATCATTTTTAAAGTCTTAAAACAAAAAAGTTTGCAGCCAAGTCTCCAAAATTTGGCAAAAACAGTAAAAACAGCCGCAACAAAAAGTAGCGCGCGTGAGAGCTGCGCTTTGCTCTCAAGTTAGTTTTTAATCCTCCCACACACGCTCTCTAAGCTCTCGCGTGCACAAGTCTTTTCTCCTTTCATGTCGTCCAGCTTAGTCCTCCACTCTTTGCATGTCTGGTCCTCAACTTTGATCTTGTACAATTTGGACCTCAAAGTCTGACTTTCATTTCAATAATGCCCTCCAAGAATCGCATCCAAGGTCCTTTAACTTTCTACACTTGTTCATTTTGGTCCCCAAAATTCACAATTTTGCACGATTTTGGTCATTTTCTCTCTTTTTTGCATTGTTCTATTTTTGGGTAATTTTTTTCCAAAAAAAAAAAATAATAATTACATAATTGTGAGTAGAAACTCACTCATTTAATCAATATTTAAGATCACTTTGGTATTAAATAAGTGTGCAAAAACACACTTATCAACTAAGAATCGATTTCTTGTCTCCGGAGCTTTCTTTTGGTGCGAAGAACATACGTTCCAATACCGTCAACCATTGTCGACAACTTCTCCAACGATCTCTCACATATCCCAACCTTTTGGTGTTCGTTCTTCTAGTGATCTCCGTTTGCATTGATTTGGTCAGCATTTTTTTGTTAGAGCTTCTTTAAAGAATAATGCTCGCCCTACAGAAATCTAGAGCCCAACATATGTCTATTTCTGACAAGTCCTAAACTATGGTGTTTTGTGATTGAATCAAAACCAACCAGCAAAAAAATGACAAGGAAATCGTCGAGGATTTTGATGAGTGCCTTGAAGGTTCTCTCATGGTTTATTAATAATTTCGTTCCTTTCATTCAGAGTCTTTTTCTTAAGTTTTGAATGCTAAATTGCTTGGAATTTTTCAGCAAATCGATACAATTCCTCTGGTGATGTTGCTCTCTAACTTCAGTTATAATCTAAGCTTTATCAGATAATTCAGGAGCCTCGTCAATCTATTGCTGACTGCCACTCCCAATTTAGTAGTCTTTGTGATAAGCTCTTTCGACAGATCCAGCCTTTCCTGATGATCGATTTCTTATAGAATATCGAGATCGCTGTCAATTTATTCATTTTATGATGAATATTCGAGATGATTTTGAGCACACTGGGGCTTCTTTGCTTTATCGCTCTCGTTTGCCTGAGTTTAAGTTTGCTCTTATAGGGCTCATTTATGACGAGACTCGTCGGACTCATGCTACTGATTTAGACATGGCTATTGCTCCACCTAGCTCCGGGCTCCCCTACTCCAATTGCAATGATGCTTCCTTTAAACACCGATTCTTCGGCCAGCACCACTATTATGAGGAAGGTCATCGCATCTCAAATTGTCCAGTAAGAAAAAAAAAGGCAAAGCTTCTGTTTGATATACATTAAAATTTTCATTCTTATTTTTCTACTCATTTTAAACCACACATTCTTCAATACAATAATATTTTCCTTCACATCAAAAACTTTTTTTTTTTTTTTTCAACCACACATTTTCCTTCAATTTACTATTCTAGAATATATTCTTCCAAAATAATGTGACTCAAACACACTCAAAAGAGGCTAGGGATGCTCAAATGACTAAGGCATCCTATCCATTGGTCAACTAGCTAGTTGAATGTGGCCTTAGCTTAACTTTTCCTTAAAAAAGAATTCAATAAGCCACACTTACGGATCCATGTGATATTATTTTTTTTTTTTTTTTTTTTTTTAAAAATTATATAAAAAAATTTTAAAAATTTAAAATTTTTTTTTTTTTTCACATTTGATTAAAAATATATATGTTTGCACAAGCAATTAGTAACTATTAAGTAATTATAACTCAGTGTTTTTGGAAAAGTCGATAAATTCTTATTCCTGTTAAGAAAGAATGATTGATTTGAACCTCAATTTAAGACAATACGTAAAATCTTTGGTCAGCATTAAGAATTGACTTATTTATAACCATGCTGTCAAATAATGATACTTGGAGAACTTGTAGCAATTTACAAGCAAAAAGGGCTCAAGGAAATTTCAATGGCGCCGGGTTATGATATTTATTTATATCAAGATCTTGAACATTGTGGTCAAAAGGAAAATCTACGCAAGTTATCATATATACAACTTCTTCACAGATTAGCAGGCAGCAAATCTACATAAGTAGTTTAGCAAGATCAGTAAATATAATCATACGTACAGTACTGAAACAGCTTATCTTGAGGCTCCTTGTAACTGCTCTCGCAACAATTCGTATTTCCTAAGTTCCGCCATTGATAGTGAAGGAGATAGATCTCCTAAGACCTTCAAGGTGTAAACACAATATTTCAGAGATTGCTATGGCAGATTTTTTAAATCACAACACTTTCACAAACATGTTAGGTATACAGCATTATACATTAGTGGATATGACAACAGACACACATGATGAATTTTCTTACTTAATACTGACCTTACCAAACAAGCCATCAATCACAATTTCTGCTCGTTATTCATAGAATTGCAAAAACCGCATTTTCGCATTGGAGAATGCCTAGCTTGGATTAATGCGCTACGATGTTATTACACTACTTTGACAACTCCATTAAAATTCTCTCAGAGATGTGTGTGTGTGTGTGTGTGTGTGAGAGAGAGAGCGAGAGAGAGAGAGAGAGAGAGAGTCATCAAGGATCACACTTCATAAATTGAAGTTCATCGATAACTACAATTTTTTTTTCTTTTCCGATTAACTGATTACTGTTCATAGGATATAATCCTTTCATGTACTGTAACATGTGGTCATCGTACCTTCAAAAAATCCTCATATTCAACAACAATGGAACCAGGCTGATCGTGTGAGGCCGTTAAATCTGAATCAGTAACTAATACCTAAAGCAGAAACAAAAATAATCAAGCTTAATTTCTCTTGCAACAGATATTAATCGACTAATTCTTCGGCAAAAGTATATGCATTCATGGTGCTTGAAATTCCAGAGAGAATAACAGGAGTTAATTGACAAAAAAAAAAAACTATCCCATCTATATTTTAGAAGAGAAATTTGGAGTGGGAGAGGTTATTTTAAAGATGAGTAAATGGACTCACTTTACGTTTTGCAGCATGAAACCAAGCATCTGCACACAAGGCATACATGTCAGCACCAGTAAAGTTTGGTGGGCATTTCTTGGCTATTTCATATAATGACACGTCCTCGTGCAATTTAAACTTCCGTGTCAGTGCTTCAAGTACCCTGCAAAACACAGTAGAAGGATAAAATATGGCAAGTATTCAGAAAATACAAGCGTTAAGTAAACTGACAAGCAACAAACCTCTCCCGGTAAGATGCTTCAGAATTAACACCAACATAGAGAAGCTTATCGAATCTGCCAGGCCTCAGAAGTGCTGGGTCAATAAGATCTGGTCTGTTGCTAGCTCCTATTATAAACAAGTCCTATTGTCTCTCCAAACAAAAAAATAGAAAATGTAAGAAAGTAAAGAAGGTAAACTGGCTAAAGAATCAGACAGAAATAAATAGTGCAAACAATAAAGCAACAGTTGTCCAAGAATATAACCAACCTGTGTAGCGTCATTTAGGCCATCGATCTCTGCAAGCATCTAGAAACACAATGGAGTATATTAGGCAACCATACTGGATTATTTATCAGTTATTTTTTTCTTTATATTCCTCTTTTAAATTTTGTTTTTATTCAACTCTTGTATGTGTATCTTGGTGGTGGTTGAGTTTACATATTGGTTACAAAAGATCTAAAAAAATCTGATAGAACAAAGAGAAAAGAATTGGCACCTGAGAAACCACCCGATCCATGACACCCCCAGAATCTCCAGAGGCACCCCGGGCAGGAGCAAGAGAATCAAGTTCATCAAAGAATATAACACAAGGACGAGCTGATCTGGCCTGAAAAAGACGAAGTAATTAATCAGAATATTTCCAAGTTGAACAGAAACTATGAACATTACTCACCACAAAAAGAAAACTTTTACCTTCTGAAAAATTTCTCGTACGTTTTTCTCCGATTCTCCTATGTACATATTGATCAATTCAGGTCCTTTTACGCTGAGAAAATTCAGGGAGCATTCTGTAGCAACAGCTTTTGCAAGTAATGTCTGAGGTTTGCAATAGAAAAATAATGGTAAAGGTTATAGAAATGGTCACTTCCATAGATATTGAAATAGTCGGAAATCTCATCTGATGTAAAACGTAGTGGAGAAAATTGGAAAGGCTGACTCCTATAACTTACTTTCCCTGTTCCTGGTGGACCATAAAGAAGAACTCCTGATCGCTTCCGCAACCCAGATGAGAACAAATCCTTATGCAGGAGAGGAAGCTGCCAATATGATTTGAAACATTCAGCATCAACTGGTTATAATGAGCCAATCAAAGTAGTTTAGATTGGCTACATCATATTAATGACACTCTTCTATGTACATAGCAAAGGCATTGTGTAGGAAGAATAAAGGATGAAAAGGGTGAAAGGGGATACTAATAAAATCATTGGAAATATATCTTTAAACATATTTTGGATACTGGTTTTGAAGTTATTAAAATATATACTTACTCAAATTTAATTAATGATTTTAAGATGAGACAATGATATGAAAAAAAATTATGAATGAATTGGCAGTCCAGTGAGCGTGGATTAACTGAAAATTTTCTTTTTAACAAGACAGAGAAATATTGAACACAAAGTTAAATTATCACTTTGAACCCTTTCCCATGAAGGATTTAAAATCTCAAATGTATTACAACATGACAAATTGTTATGTAGTAAAAGCTTGCTCAATGCACTTTGACCATCACATGAACTGCAAGGCGGATGCAACAAATTCTTTACTCTTTGGCAAGTAATTCATCACAAAACCAGGCATCCATAAAGCCAATATCTAGTGTGCCAAAAATTTCATATAAAAAAAAAGGGTAAATAGTACAAAACGTCCCCACCTTTTAATGTCATTGTGCAAAACGTCCCTACCTTTCTTTTTTGACATTTTCACCCCTACCTTCTACCTTTCATTGCGCAAAATGTCATTTTCAACAATAACGTCCATACCTTTCATTTTTAGGCATTTAGACCCCTACCCCTACCTTCCACATTTCATTACGCAAAAGGTCATTTTCAACAATATTCCAAATAAAATGACGATTTTACCCTCATATTCAAATGAAACAAAAATAAAATAAAATAAAAAATAAAAAACTAATTGCAACCATATTCCCAATATTTTAAAAAAAGTACAAACGAATCCTAAATAAATTAGAAAAAAAATTCATTCCTCCATCTCCGTCCAAACACGTACTAACCTCGCAAAAAACTCTCCACCACCACTGCCACCGCGCCTATTCCCCTTCTATTTTCCGTCCCAAACATGTCCATTTTCCCCTGCTTCCTCCCGAAAATGAAATCCCTCTTACAATTTCCCATCCACCCCCCAATTAATAGCGTGGATGTGGATGACGCATTAGAGCCTTGCGACGCCCTTTCAAAACAGATGCTGGATTGCACAGTATCAGATTTGGCTTTGAGGACGTGATTTACGCACTAGATAAAGCGGCCCAAGAAGGGGCGATACCATTTGATCAATACTTGAGGAATGTTAGGCTTTTGTCACAGGAGCAGTTTTTTCATCGAGCCACAGCTTCGAAAGTTAGGGCTGTTCAGATGCAGGCTCAGGTTGTATGGCCTCCATGGCATCACCACATTATGCGATCTGATGGTCTAGTTCCTGTATAAGCTCATTTTCGGGAGGAAGCAAGGGAAAATGGACGTATTTGGGACGAAAATTGGAAGGGGAATTGGGAATAGACGCGGTGGCAATGATGGTGGATGAGGCGGTGGCATTGGGTGGAGAGTTTCTTGCAAGGTTAGTACATGTTTGGGCGGAGATGGAGAAATGAATTTTTTTTTTTTCTAATTTATTTAGGATTCGTTTGTACTTTTTTTAAAATATTGGGAGTATGGTTGCAATTAGTTTTTTATTTTTTCTTTTCTTTTCTTTTTGTTTCATTTGAATATGAGGGTAAAATCATCATTTTATTTGGAAAATTGTTGAAAAGGGCCTTTTGAGCAATGAAAGGTGGAAGGTAGGGATGAAAATGTCAAAAAATGAAAGGTAAGGACGTTTTGCACAATGACATTAAAAGGTAGGGACGTTTTGTGCTATTTACCCTAAAAAAAAAAAATTGAAGTATAGACTTCGAAACAGTCAACCTCAAGCTTAGGCACAATCTTTTAGACTTAGAAGAAGTTTTAAGAGAATCGTCAGCTAAAGATCGTCTATTCTGTTGCCATAAAATATACTTCTATCCTGATTATACGAAAATAATAATAAAACCTATATTTATAGTCAATCCATCCTTGTGCAGCAGTAAACAAGAAAAAGGGCCTCACCTGAACAGTATCCAGAATTGATTTCTTTACATCCTCAAGCCCACCAACATCTTCCCATTTGACATTAGGTACCTACAATAGTATCATCCAAGGGGACGATAAGGATTTTTTTTTTTGAAAGGTAATCGAATATTTTATTAAAGGGGATGATAAGGATGGTAGTATACAAACATATATAAATATCTGCATGTATTAACTAACTGTTAATAAACTTATGAACTGCTACCAAAATGACCATTTCACCTTTTCTGATACATAAAATACGACAAAGTCAACATTTCTCAACAACATACCACTTCTTTGATTGGCCATGTTGATTCCATTATCTGTTTCTCTTTCCATTTTTACCAGGAAATTAGATTATGGAAGAAAGACCAAAGCATCTTATCGAGCTTGAATTCACTCAGATTACCTTTGGAGTACCCAGAGCTGATGCATTTCGTTTCTTCGATCTTTCCAGTGCTTTAATAATGTCTTCTTTTCCCAGGTTCCGAGGTGCATTTTCTGTGGGCACGCAATTCTCCACTGGATTGGAATCGAGTGAAAACTTGCTTTTTTCCCCAGATTTAAATTTCTCTTCCTGGAAACTGGTACTAGATATTAAATTTGCACCAGCATCAGCAACTAGAGCACGCAGATCTCTGGCCATGAAACCTGAAGTCTGTCCAACTATGTCTTTTATAAGATCTTCTGAAGAAGTCTGCAGTAAGCAATAATCTGATCCGTTAAATTCAACAACCAGAGAAAAGGTGTCACAAAACAATTTATGAGAAAAAGAACAATGGAACCATCAAATACAATTTCACTTATTCCATCTTTCTATTATTCTCCTTGAATCAACGTTCGTGCAATATGATATTACCATTTATTAAATTTCGGTATTACATAATGACGTGATTGTTGCATCATGTTTGACTAACATTGGGACATAAAGGAGGGAAGTGAAATGATTATTTGTCCCAACCCTGAGGGAAAGAGGTATAGTAATCCTACTTTTACCATATAATTTATAATATCAAGATTAAACAATAGTAACATACATTACAAACCAATTCAGAGACAGTTTGAAAAGACTGGGACAACAGTTGAATCCTTTGTTCTTCTGTCAAAGGTCCCATACTGATTTCATGACTGAAGCAACGCCTAACAGTTGGTGGAAGGCCTTCTGAACTGTCTGCAGCTGCAACTAACAATACTGGGTGCCTGTTTATCCTTTCAGCTACTTTGAAGTGCTGCATCAACAAAAGAATCAATACAGACACTTAATAGTTTTCTTTCAAACACGTTTTAACTACAAGAACTTCCATTTTAATCTAGGAGTCCTCATTCACTACTATGACTAGGTTACTTTTTGTAATTCCCAACTCACTTAAAAGTGAATGCTGGAAGAGAGATGTGTGCTTTAAGTTAGTCGGGTTTTTGAAGGGCCAATAGAAGCATAGGAGCTGAAAAATTCAAAGGACATCCAAAGTTCTTATTAAGTCTTTTCCGAAAGATGTTAAACACTCATCACTAGCGCTTTGGCATGGTTCCACCAGATGCACATTGTCCTCAGGAACGGGATAGGTTCAAAATAGAGCGAATTCTGTCTCCTTACTGTATGCTCATATTATATGGGATAAAGCAAAACAACTAAAGAGGATGAAACAAGAAGGTATATTTGACAACTATACACATTGATCAGGAATAGGAAGCTTTAAAGTTTACAAAAGGATTAGAAAATAAGTGATCTAGGATAGATAGCTCGCATCTTACAGGATCACCAAATATTTTTTCTTCGAAATCATCAACTTCATCTTTGAGAACTGGCTCAGTATATTCCCTAATGACAGACGCAACTTCCGAGTTAACACCGACTTGCTCTTGTGGTGAACCCTCTTGCGATGCTAAATTACGGAATACATCAAAATGGCGAAGCAGAAGAATTGTAGGAGCGTATCTGCAACAATGATAAAATACAATAAATTAGAATTGTCAGGACAGAATTAAACAACATCAAGTCACTAATTCAAAACTAAAATTTATGAAAAGAAGAAACATATGCATCAAAAATTTTATTACTAGAAACCTTATATGCTATATGTTTTGTATTTGATGATTCTTAAGCAGGACATCCCGAAGCATTTGTCCAGTCGCTGAAATCCAGAATAAGAAGCCTTGAACAATTGAAGAATGACAGGTTTTTTCCAGAAAAAATAATTAAAATATGAAAATGGAAGGTGAAAATGAAATGCAATTTCATGTATCTGGTAGTTGTGAACACATCATAATGGATGGGTGGCATATGGCATCGGGAATACGAGAAGGAAAACAAAACATAAGTCGGAAAGAGTATCCTTTTTGTCCTGTTGTACCCTATTCCAGATTTCGGGGTTTGCATTGGAAGTTACGAAAAAAGGAAAAGAGAAGAGAGACACTTTTTCAATATTTCTTTCCAGCTATTTACATTTGTCCCCTCCTTCAAGCACAGGGGTAATACTGTTTGCAATGTAATAGAAACCATTGTACAAATAGCCATATTTAGAAACCACATAAATTCACCGTATAATAACACTATTGCTGATTATTTGACAACTCAGGGATGTCAAAATACCTGCGGGCTGTATTGAAGGCTTCAGCTACTGCAGCAGATGTCTTTCTCTCAGAAGATGCCAATAGATTATGACAACTGTATTCAACCATATGCAAGCCCAACTTTCGAGCAACATGTTTAATCACAGTCCTCTTCCCACAACCTGCAAATTGTGATCAGAAATTTATGGCATATGCAAAGTACTTATCTTGAAAAGTTAGAGAAGCTTTCTGAAGTTTCAAAATCTTCAGCCATGATTGTTTAATATATTTTGTATTTAAAGGTGCAGAAATTAGAGGACAGTCAGAATTCATAATAAACATTCAGGAACCATGGATCATAAATTTAATTTTTGTACTTCCGGCATTAAACTATAAAAATCACTTCTTTCTGGTTCTAAGCTGGGAATTGAGAAGTTGATTACGCACCAGGAAGACCATATAACAGGATGGCAACCCTGAATTTTGATGAAAGTGTTGATGAGCATAGAGTTGGTGTAAGTATGGAGGCCAAAGCCTGGACTGTGTCCCCTTGTAAAGGTGTGAATTTTTTTGGTCCAGGAATTAAAAGATCAGGGGGAACAGCAGAAGGAACACTCCCTCCTAGCACAAGAGCAGTTTTACTATGAATCACTCTAAGAACAGGTTCCTCTGATGGTTCAATAGACGCAACCTGAAAATTCGCATGATGAAAATTATAATAAGTACTGCAACATTCCTCAAGCAATTAGCAAGACAAAAGAAATTGAAGAAAAAAATAATTAACCTTGAAGTATATTATTTCACTGCCACCATTTTGCATATTTTGGCTGCAAGGGATGCATAGCTCTGAGTTGCAATTCCATTTTATGCATATATTGAAGAGATCACCTCTGGCAAGATATCTATCGATAGCAAAGTAGTTGTTCAACGCGAAATCTATCAAGTCTTGACGATCTTTCGCTTCAATAGATGAACTGCTTTTAAGGGTTTCAAGGGTACCGCATTGTGGAATCTTTACAAAAGAAACCCTCAAATGTGAGGCATACTTTGGCAACTGAGACCATGGTTCAATTCCTAGACTAATGATAGTCAGCTCATTGTCCTTTTCAATTATGTCACCATCAACATTGACTTCAAACAAAGATGACAAACTCTCTTTCCCTCGGTGCAAAATATATTTCAAGCATGACAAATGTAAATTTAGATTGAATGCTAGCATGGGAGATAAATATGCCACTTGAGGATCAAAATGTGTAGATTGACTTTGAGGATATGTATATGATGGTAAGAGCCGCATTATTCGAGGAGAATGAGAAGAGATCGATGTATTGTTGGAGGAGTTCTCATCAGCATTCGGTATTATTCGAGGAGAATGAGAAGGGATTGATGTGTTGTTGGAGGAGTTCTCATCAGCATTCGGTGGATCTAAAACCACTGCTTGTCCAATTCTACTTATATTGCTATCTCCATTCTTGATGAGTATCTACTTGTTAAAAATAAGGTAAAAAATGGGTCAATGAATTCCATGATCCATCAAGGTTCCACTCAAAAACACAAAATTATCCGAAAGTTGTAAGTTGACAGTTTTTTCCAATATGTGTCGAGTGTGTCCACGGAATGATTATATTAGCAAGCCACTAAATTTCTTTGAAGCAAAAGAATGAAAAAACTAGTAGGGACAGTTGTAAATTAATAAATAACTCAACCAATTACGCTAATTTGACGATCAATATACTGATTGTTCCAACTTTACATAAACCCAGAATTAATTTACTTAAAAGTAATACAAAAATACTACACTAGAGCTGAATGACAAAATTATACCAGAGAGCCTGAAGTGATAGATAACTGTTTCAGCACAGAAGTGGAAAGGCCAACCAATGCAGAATCATCAAGAAGGGGTAAAACCACATCCTCGCCATTACAGAATCCAAGAATTCCCGCCGTTAACTGCAGAGTGGGGGAGGAACTATGGACGGACGGCAGAGGTTCAGTTGGATGAATTTCTTCAGTTTTGGATGGAGATTTTAATACAGAATTAATCAGAGCTTTAGTTGAAGAAAGCACCAATGGCTTCCTTCTTCTCTCCACCATTTTTACACCCAATTCAAAGCACAGTTGCAGTCCACAAACCCTAATCTTCAACCGAATCAGTTAATTAATCAATTTGCTCTCCAAATTATACTAACATGGGATATAGAGATACACAGTCTGTAGATCTTTATACGGAGGTTATGCCGAAATTGAGCAAATCAAGACGACAGAGAAAGATAAGAGCTTAAAAGTTAAGAGGCTTATTAGCACAAAATGTCCTTACGTTTGACAGTTAGTGTGCAAAACGTCCCAACGTTTTATTTTTTTACATTTTCGCCCCTATTTCAACGTTTCAGTGTGAAAAACATCTCTTTCACTATTTTTCAGTGTAAAATGATCAATATACCCTCAAATTTAAATAAAACAAATAAAATGAAAAGAAAAATAAAAAAAATAAATTGTAATTATACTCCCAAACTTTTTAAAAAGTGCAAGTGAGTCCAAAAGTTTTATTAAAATGCTTAAGCACAAAACGTCCCTACGTTTGACA
>CAIGRF010045552.1:0-17716 GCA_903798235.1 Fraxinus ornus | reverse complement strand
ACACACAATCTAAATTATTAACAAACGGAAAATAAATATATTTTAGTACTTTGTCTAGTTCCCCTATCATATTAAAGCTTTACATCTTATTCATGTGTTATAAATTGATTCGTTGTTGAAATTTACGTAGTTCGACCCTAACAATATCTAGAGGGACGTGAATAAGTATTTTATGCAGAATTAAAAATATTAATTAATTAGCAAAAAGTCACCAATTAATTATCTCTAGATAGTTAGTCAATCAAGTCAATTTAATCATACGTTTAAATACTACAGTTCATATAATCATTAAGTAAAGTAGTAAAAACACAAGAATAATCACGGAGAAACCCCAACTGGGTAAAAATTTTGAGCACTTTATCAGTCAACAATCCACTACAAACGATTCGTGACTTACCACCAGACTAGACGACGACACGTACTATCCGATCTCCTGACTGCAATTTCGACAGCTCTCCTGAATTCTGTGCTCCTGCACCAATTCCAGCTGTAATTCCCAAAGCTCTCCTGGATTTTGCCCTCCTACAGCAACTCCTAGCTTCGTGGAATCGTTTATATCATGTAGAACTCGAAGAACAGCCCGTTCTTCATTAACTGAAAATTCACTTACCTTCCTCAATTTTCAGCAACTCTGACAGATATGTAGGGAGCAGTGGTTTGGTATTTGAATTAGGAATGTAATGTTTTTCGCCACCAAGAACAGTATATCAAAGAAACATGAAGGTTGAAAGCTATGAAGATGAAAGAATATTGACAGCATAGTGTTTGCTTATTGTTCAACCTTAAGAAATCTCGTTATGTGGCTTTAGAATATTTATAGGTAGGGTAGAAAAAAGATGAGCCGGGAAAAAGTCTTTAAAATGCGAAATTAATATTCCCGTATAACCCTGTCGCTCGAGCAAGAGCTCAGGACAGTCGAGCGACAAGGTGTCGCTCGAGCGAAGGAGGGACGACAGTCTAGCAGTACAGTTTTTGTTTTTGTAGCTCGAGTCAACCCTTGGCGACAGTTTAGCAAAAATCCGCACCATTTTCCTTCTTGTTCTAAATTCAAAACCCTAGACCTAATAACCAACTTTTAACATATTGCACATTACTCCTTGAACTTTTACAACCTATCAATTTTAGTCCTTTTGTTAACAGAATTTGCCAATTACAAAATCAACTAAAACCTAAAAAACTCCCCCTTTAGCATTCTGTGACAAAACTATAACCTAATTCAAGGCGGTAATCAAATGAAAAATTAAAGACTCAATATAATGACTCAGACTCAGACTCAAACTGTCTTGAACGAAATCTTGAGTATCTGTTTCCTGAAATAGATAACTCAAATACCCAGTGTAAAATATGGGGAAAACATGATCAATAATAAGTACAGTTTAAACAGTTAAGTGTAAAAAATCATTTAAGCAACTGTAACTCGTAAAGCATATTTTTCAGTTATATATCACAATCTAAACTAAGATATAGTATCAATGAAACCCAACATACCAAAAAGAAACATTGACACTATAAAAATATCAAAAACTTAATTTAGCGAAACTGAAATCAAACAAATATGCATGTGCTCCCCATAACTGCAAACTCTCAATGTGTTTAAACAGTAGATAAATGTATTTATGTCTCACCTCAACGACCTCTTTAACATAAAATGATATCAATTTGTAAATGTATCTATGTCTCACCCCCAATGACCCCTTTGACATAAAATGTAACTCTAAAAATATGATATCAATTTTATATATAGCAAAACGTTGATTATATCCAGATTTAGAAAAATCATACACATCATGTAGGCACAAAAATCTACATACAGACTCCCTCTATCAACAAAACTATACAAAAACTCTACTCCCCATTTTTGTCACACAATGACAAGGGGTAAGCTTAAATCTATGTAGCATCGGTAGCATCATCGGCATCATCAAAATATGTCTTCTCCTCGGACGCATCATCGTCATCCCAGTGACGGTGTATCCATCGGAGTCCACATTGTACATATTCAACAACACCTCGAAGTGTAGCAACATCGGCAGTGAGTCGATCACCTGTCATACGCAACTGTGTGATCTCCGCCATCATACGAGTCTGTTGCTCGGTAAGCACGATCATCTGTCCTAAAAGAGAGACTGTCGGGTCTATGGGAGCAAACGCGGAAGGAGTAGACTCGAAAAGAGGGGAGGAGTCGAAGAAATGGACGGGATATCGGAGGGTGGATGAGCAGAAGGAAAATCGGAGGGGTTAAAAGAGATCTGGTCATCGATGGGATCAGTCGGCACAATCGGGTCAACTGGCTGTACTGGCTCGGATGAAGGATGAGACCGACTCGGACGAATGTGGTATGGTCAATCGCCCGTGAAACCCGCCTCAGACCCCTCTTCTCAGGGAAACTAACTCCTAAGGAAGTGACTAATCTATGAATAAGGCAAGCATAGGATAGCCCAACCATCGTACCCGTCGTATGAAAAGCCCTCAAGATCTGTTGGCATATAAAACTGGGAAGATCAATGAATCGCCATTCAACACGGCGTAACGGAAACGAACCTTCTCCATTGGTAATGAAGAAGTGCGAGAAATCGGCCAAAGATTCGTGCACACAATGCGTAATAGAGTCTGGCGGTCAGTGGATAGAGATCCAGTGCGCATCGTATCTGGACCACCCTCCATCGGTGTGTTAAGCACCGTGGAAAGGACTAAAGTGTCTGAAGGAAGTGAATTGGGAGTAAGATATGGAAACAGGGGGTGGACGACTCTCGGAATGTGAATAAAACTCGATATAACGTCCAGAGTAATCTTAACTACCCGACCCTGAAGAAAAACCCGAAAAGAAAAGCCGTTAGCATCATGGATGTTAGCATAGAATTCTTGTACAAGACGACTCGACGGAGGTGTCAAGTCAACAAGCAGAGGTTCCCAGTCCCGGGAAGTGAAAATGGCAGCGAGGTTGGGGGACATGTCAGACATAATGACCTCGCACTCGAAAAGGATGGGGTGAAGAGAAAACTGCTACTCAAAAACATCTTGGGCGACAGCATAAATGAACCTAGTTCGACTATAAGAAGTTGAAGTACTAGGAGTAGACGGGGTAGTGCTAGCTCCCTTTGGCGGCATCTGAAAGCATTGAATCAAAAACATCAATAAAAGCTCGATATAAGACAAATGAACTCATGTTATGCATGGCATGCATGAATGCACGTAAAACGAGACAAGTATGTAAACATGCAATGTGCCCTAACAAGAATGCATGACGTCATGCAGTGATGTCTAGACGTAAGGGACGTGAAGACATGATACGTGTCGTGATGGCTAGACACAGGGACATGATGTCATGATGCCATGATGTGGTAAAGTGACGTCACCGTGCGATGCCTATCCAAGCATACCTAAGCACAACCAACACAAAGCAAACTCATAAACAATAACCCGACACCAACAATGGTCCAGTCCAACATCCGAAACACAACCAAACAATCGACCAACCTCAACTTTGAACATAAAATCCTATTCCAAGTTCACCCAAGCCACCAACTACATCCTCAAACCCCAAAAATCACAACCTTAACCACCGGTCAACAATGCCACAATCACAAACTGAGCAACCAAAATCAAACTCCATCAACTAATGACATGAAATGATGAACTATAGTGAAGCACATGCAAGAAACAATGAAAATCACTCACAAAAGGATCCTCAACACCGATTTTTGTCAAAAAATCATTCAACAATTGATGAGTGTGTAGTGCACTACTCAAAGCACAAACAAGAATAAATTGCAAAAAATGAGTAAAAATCTTGTTTGGAGCAATTTACCTTTAAATCTCGTTGTTTTGATGAAATGATTCCTCAATTAAGTGATATTGAGTTATTAAAGTGTAGGTAAGACAAAGATTTTGAGTGGGCTGAACACTTTTGGCAAGAAATCAAGTGAAAAGTAGGGGAAAATGCGTGAAACCCTTGAAAATGACGTTTTAATTCAAAATAACGCGTTGTCGCTCGAGCGAGGGTCGAGGGAAAAGCGAACAAGGTAGCTTCTGCTGCTGTCGCTCGAGCAATACATAGCGAGAAACTAGCGAAAACTGAAATGTCACCAAAAATTTAAAAAAATAAAATAGCATTTTTTTTTCAATAATACGCAAATTAAGCAAATTAAGCACTTGACACTTCAATGATTAAAATCAAGCATTATCAAACAGACTTTTCCACGTATGCAGTTAAGTTCAAGATGGAATAAGGTGTATAAATGACTATGTGTATAATGTGCCACTATTTTCTCATGAAGGTGACTCCAAACCTTATATCAAACATCACTAGTTAGATAAGTATGATCCCTACATATAAAAGTCAAACCCGAATAAATTTTAGAACCTAACAATGAGCTCAATTATATGATAAATTTTCTTTTCTCCCCCTGAATATGAGAATAGTTTATTTTTTATCGCTTTTCTCTTAAATAACATCTTATGTGCAAACTCTATCTATTAAGCGACTAAATTGACCAATGTAACAAGTTTTAGGCCGATTAACACAAGTCAAATGACCATAGACACCAGGTTATGAGAAACCACTCGAGCTTAATTACTCGAGTCAAATAGACTTCTAACATAATATAAGATGAACACTTAAGCAGTCATATAATTTTTTTATAACAACTTTCAATAGGAATGCTCATATATTTTTTTCATCTTCAATGCAACTATGCAGGAAGACTATCACGAGCTTAGGTTATCTAAATGTTGGTCAATTCACGTTCGATATCACCCTACTAACACGTAAAGAAATAAATGGGATGCACGCATGAATGAATGAACACAATAGACTACACATGCATGTACCTAAATATCAAATTAAGACGAAATTCGAATGCCCTTACCATTAAGAGCACAACCATTTTCACGACCTTTGAGGTCGCTCCTCTTGACCCAAACTTTCTTGGATGTAGAAGATGATTGAGTTAACTGAGTCATCATCTCAGTTAAGTGGCTGACTTGATTGGCAAGAAAGTCAGNGAGCAATTTACCTTTAAATCTCGTTGTTTTGATGAAATGATTCCTCAATTAAGTGATATTGAGTTATTAAAGTGTAGGTAAGACAAAGATTTTGAGTGGGCTGAACACTTTTGGCAAGAAATCAAGTGAAAAGTAGGGGAAAATGCGTGAAACCCTTGAAAATGACGTTTTAATTCAAAATAACGCGTTGTCGCTCGAGCGAGGGTCGAGGGAAAAGCGAACAAGGTAGCTTCTGCTGCTGTCGCTCGAGCAATACATAGCGAGAAACTAGCGAAAACTGAAATGTCACCAAAAATTTAAAAAAATAAAATAGCATTTTTTTTTCAATAATACGCAAATTAAGCAAATTAAGCACTTGACACTTCAATGATTAAAATCAAGCATTATCAAACAGACTTTTCCACGTATGCAGTTAAGTTCAAGATGGAATAAGGTGTATAAATGACTATGTGTATAATGTGCCACTATTTTCTCATGAAGGTGACTCCAAACCTTATATCAAACATCACTAGTTAGATAAGTATGATCCCTACATATAAAAGTCAAACCCGAATAAATTTTAGAACCTAACAATGAGCTCAATTATATGATAAATTTTCTTTTCTCCCCCTGAATATGAGAATAGTTTATTTTTTATCGCTTTTCTCTTAAATAACATCTTATGTGCAAACTCTATCTATTAAGCGACTAAATTGACCAATGTAACAAGTTTTAGGCCGATTAACACAAGTCAAATGACCATAGACACCAGGTTATGAGAAACCACTCGAGCTTAATTACTCGAGTTAAATAGACTTCTAACATAATATAAGATGAACACTTAAGCAGTCATATAATTTTTTTATAACAACTTTCAATAGGAATGCTCATATATTTTTTTCATCTTCAATGCAACTATGCAGGAAGACTATCACGAGCTTAGGTTATCTAAATGTTGGTCAATTCACGTTCGATATCACCCTACTAACACGTAAAGAAATAAATGGGATGCACGCATGAATGAATGAACACAATAGACTACACATGCATGTACCTAAATATCAAATTAAGACGAAATTCGAATGCCCTTACCATTAAGAGCACAACCATTTTCACGACCTTTGAGGTCGCTCCTCTTGACCCAAACTTTCTTAGAAGCAGAAGATGATTGAGTTAACCGAGTCATCATCTCAGTTAAGTGGTTGACTTGATTGGCAAGAAAGTCAACCTTACTAGTGAAATCCAGATTCTTACTTCTAGTCACAAGGTTACGACATAGGTCTAATGTGTCCCAATGCACCACAGTCGTGGCAAGTGGGAATGAACCGTGGTTCAAACCTGCCCGTTGGTTGTTACCGATAAGTAGGATGATTGACCCTACGCTATTTGGTAGGTCTCGATCCAATGATATGCTTAACTTTGGGTTTCGAATAAGCAATCTTATGAGCTTTGTTAGTGGCAGGAATGAACGTGATCCTGGATGTACTAGCAGAAGCATCACGATTATGAACATAACCTATACCATGCCTGTCACCTGCAAGCTTGTTCATCCTAAGCAGATTGTCCAGCTTCTGCGAGCCACTCATGAATGATTGAAGTTGAAAATTAGATTTCTCAAGATCAGAAGTTAATGATTTAACTTTAATCTCCAAGTTTTCATTGACGAGCTTCAACTCACTCACTTTCTTGGTCGAGTCCTGAAGGTCACTCAACAATTTTTCACGTTCAAGCTCAAGCTCATTCATCTTCTTCAGAACGGTTTTATTGACCTTCTTGGTTTTGAGACTCTCCTCAAACTATTCACGATAGGACTCGTTAATGGCCGTCTCATCATCAGACTCTTCAGTAGACTGCTCACTCTCATTCTCCATTTCTCCTTTCTCAATCTCACGATCAGATTCGATTGTAGTAATCGAGGTGAAAGCCATGAATTTTTGTTCATCTCACCACCAGATATCTCATTCTGAGAACTGGAATCCGACTCCTCATCACTCATGGTCACGACTAAAGTCTTATGCCTTTCCTTATTCGAACTCCTATTCAAATTAGGACATTTATTCCTATATTGATCGTAACCCTTGCACTCATGGCATTGGACATATTGAGTTTTCTTAATGGGAGTCCTGGAGGTATTTTTCTCACGTCTACCTCTCGAGAGTTTATTAGGGACATCACTATTCTGCTCCTGAGGCTTTCGCATATTCCTCATCACCTTCTGAAATTTTTTAACGAAATAAGCAATTTCATCGTCCCTAAGGGTCTCAGTGTTAGTAGACTCGCTCTCATTTTTTCTAATAGTGTTCATGGCGATGGATTTAGCTTTTTTGGGCTGTGAGACGGTGAGTTCATAAGTTTGAAGGGATCCTACAAGTTCTTCAATTTTAACCTCATCCAAGTCCTTACTCTCTTCTATAGCAGTGACGTTAGGTCTAAACCTCTCGGGCAATGATTTAAGGACTTTCTTAACAATTCTGGTCTTAAGGATCTTCTCACCTAAATTAAAACTCGAATTGACTATGTCATTGAGTTTAGCATAAAAACTATTAAAAGCTTCATCCTCAGCCATCCTTATTTCTTCAAACCTAATGGTTAATATTTGCAGATTAGAGTTTTTGATAGTTTTAGTTCCCTTGTGTGTGATTTCTAGAATATCCCCAACTTCCTTAACAGTTTCACACATCGATACATGCCTAAATTCTTCAGCAGACACATCCATGAGTAGGGCATGAATGTCCTTACTGTTCTAATTACACTAATCCAAATTCGTTTTGGTCCACAGAGAAATATCAGTGGGTGTAACTACACCAACAATAGTTGTTGTAGGTGGAGTCCACCCATTTTGCACACTTATCCAAATACGTTCACCCAAAACCTTGAGAAAAACTCTCATTCGAGCTTTTCAGTAGGCATAATTGCTTTCGTCGAAAAACAGAGACACGAACAAGGACTGACTCATCTAGAATTAACAAAAAGGGTTAGGAATCGATTTAATAATCTGATACCAATTGAAATTTACGCAGTTCAACCCAAACAATACCTAAAGGGGGGTAAATAGGTGTTTTATGCGAAATTAAAAATATTAATTAATTAGAAACAAGTCACCAATTAATTATCTCTAGATGGTTTGTTAATCAAGTCAATTTAATCATATGTTTAAATACCGCAGTTCATATAATCACTAAGTAAAGCAGTAAAAACATAATAATGATCACGGAGAAACCCCAACTGGATAAAAACTTCGGGCACTTTGCCAGTCAACAATCCACTATAAACGATTCGTGACTTACAGTCAACCAGACTAGACAACGACATGTACTATCCGATCTCCTGATTGTAATTTCGACAGCTCTCCTGAATTCTGTGCTCTTGCATCAATTCCAGCTGCAATTTCCAAAGATCTCCTGGATTCTGCCCTCATGCAGCAACTCCTAGATTTGTAGAATTGTTTATCTCCTGTGGAACCCGAAGAACAACCTGTTCTTCACCAATTGGAACTCCAATTACCTTCTTCGATCTTCAGCAACTTTGATAGATATGTAGGAAGCAGTGGTTTGGTATTTGGATTAGGAATCTGATGTTTTTCGCCACCAACAACAGTATATCAAAGAAACATGAAGGTTGAAAGCTATGAAGATGAATGAATATTGACAGCAGAGTGTTTGCTTATTGTTCAACCTTAATAAATCTCGTTTTGTGGCTTTAGAATATTTATAGGTAGGGTCGAAAAAAGATGGGCCGGGAAAAAAGCCTTTAAAATGCGAAATAAAACATTTCCGTATAACCCTGTTGCTCGAGCGAAAGCTCAGTGACGGTCAAGCGATAGGCTATCGCTCGAGCGAAGGATGGGCGACAGGCTATCATAGCTCGAGCCAACCCTTGGCGACAGTCTAGCGAAAATCCGTATTTTTTTCCTCCTTGTTCCAAACTCGAAACTCTAGACCTAATAACCAACTTTTAACATATTGTACATTACTCCTTAAACTTTTACAACCTATCAATTTAGTCCTTTTGTTCACAAAATTTGCCAATTACAAAATCAACTAAAACCTAACAGTTGTCATTTTGTCCATTATTTTTTAGGGCTAATTCACTATAAAATGCTTCAAAGATGAAGAACTTCTTGTGATTGATGGTCAGTATACAACAATATTTCCTATTCTAGCCATGAAACAAACTTGGGGACTCTACAACATTGAACAACTAGACTAATTTAGATAAGGATGCGTTCAAGATTTGAATTGATTTTTTAGATCAAATAATATTGATTTGTATTGTAATCGCTAACATATTCTCCTTAACAACAGTGTCTATGATTTCTTAGTTTTGTAGTGTCACCGGTCTTCAATTGATATATTGCATCCATTTGGAAACTAACGATAATTTTGCCAAAAAGTTATAAACTATGATCAAAATATCCACTAGCGGCACAAGAATTGAATTACTCTGAATAAAATGAGATTGAATTGTATCAGTACGACAAACAATTGATAGCAGAAACAGAGAAAAACTTGCAAGTGATGTATGACTTCCTTCTACCAAACATGTTACCGGAGTTGACGTAAAACTCCCATTCTTGTTGTACATTCATTCAAAATGAAATATAGCCCTTGTTTGAACCATGTTAAAAATTTTATTATCATTTTTCTACTCATTTTGAACCACATTTTTCAATAAAATAATATTTTCCATCACATCAATAATTTTTCCTTCTTTTTCAACCACACATTCTCCATCAATCTAATATTTCAAAATAATGTGACTCAAACGCACCCATTATATATAAGATAGAAAAACAAATGCAAATGGTTGGGACATCGGTATCTTTAATATATTCATTTACTAATGTATGAATAAAAGATAAATTGATTCGCACTACATGCTACAACACATGACATTAACAATTGAACATACTTGAAAGTTTGAGCAATAAAATGAATAAATGTTGAAATAAGCAACAAACTAACATAATTGCAATTTCAGATATATTACAGACCACACATATATTACACACTATCTTGAATGGTTTCGTGTGATCTGAGCTAGAAAATAAAAGACATCATTTTTAATTCCGACTCGATTTTATGAAATCTTGGCGTGATTTAGCCTTATGTGTGATGTTACTATTTTTGAATACATTGAAATATAGAAACCATTATATAGCATAGTAGTGCGTGATAATAAAAAAAAGATGACATCTAACTTGAGTGTACAACATCACGATCATTGGACGTGGAACTAATATATATTTTAGTGGAGATATTCTAGTTTATAAGCGTATGAACGATTTTTTTGAATACAACCACATTATTACTAAAAATAACTAGTGTATAGTTATATTACATTTCACTTGATCATGTCCATCGAGGGATTAAAGCATCTACGTGACCGTAGTAACATGTACAAGATTTTATCTCATTTCTTTTCTTTAATATCGTCCAACTTCTAACTTAGAAAAACAAACGAACGAACAAAAAAAGGACATAAGGATTATGCTCCTCACGTTGTGCTCTACCAACCTAATTAAGTTCATTGACAAAACTTTTATGTAGTTCTGGAGACCAATAGTGCCTAGGTTTTATCTACTGCATTTGTGACCTCCTATGACCAAAATGACCTTTCGAATTCAAATCAAATGATCCCATTTTAACTACAGGAACTGACGGTGAGAGGCGTTCAACTTGGACAAATAATTTCTGTTCTTTTACTTGTTCCATGAATGATAGAGAATTCCCTGCTCTGTTCTTTAAATTACACAAAAGCTCCATAGCAACTTCGCAACCAAAAGTAACATTCATTGACAAGTAATTGCTAAAACGTCTGTACCCTAAAATCTTTAGGAGAAAAGAAGGAAAAAAATGAATTATTTTCAAAGTCTTACTGATTTGGGTGCAAATCAGATTCCAGATTTCTGTATCAAAGATGAGTGCTCCAGAACTAAAATGAACTCATCCAATCCTTTGTTTTACTCCAATGTTTTGAGATTCTGGCTCCTTGATGTTCTTCTGAATCAATCTTCATTGGTATGAATTCTTCCTCCGTCAATCTCTCAATTGTTACCCAAAAAGTTCAATTGTTGTATTTTTTAATGAAACTTGTTGACCCTAAAAAATGAGTTCAATAGATATTGGGCCCACTCTTGCAACGTCAAGTACGGATTTAACACATTTTTACCGGAATAACGACAGTAATCGGTTGGAAATGGATGTGGGAGGCACTTTACGACAAGAGACGAAAACGTTCGGACTCCGCGATCACCAAACAAAGATAATCAAGAATATTCCTCTCTCTCTGTTTGATATTAGAATTTGTATTCAATAAATATGTAAAGAACTGTTGATGAAAAACTTGCTAAGTATTTCTTTTTGAACTTCCCATGAGTTTTTAGTGGATATGTGTTTGATTTCTTGATTGTAAAGGAGCTAACCTCTTTTCTTTACAAAGAGAGCCCATTTATACTGTCTTGGCCAAGGTGGTGACAATTGGATCAGAACCACATGGCCCCATCTCCTTTGTTGGGACGTCACATCATTGTCCATTCATGCAATTAATGCATTGATAAGGGGTTATTCGCTTTATACAATAGGCTGACATACTGACAAAACTTTATTACAGGCGTCACATCAATCACTTATAAAAGATCTTCAAATCTATCACAAGACAGCGTCGGCTTCATGAACTTCAGAAGAGTTGAGAGCCTCGGAGAGATCTTTGAGGTGGTTCTCCAAGTGTATAGCTTTAGCTCCTTTCTTTGTTTCCTTAGGTAGTGATTCAGCTCAAGATTGTAGTGCTTCATCCTTGAGGCAGTGCCTCAGGAGCGAACCTCGTCTTTGAGGCATTGCCTCGGCCTTGCAATGCAAGGACCTCGATTTTGTTTGATTTCTTCATATTTTGACCTTATAGGGTCTTTATCTAACTTGTTGACTTTTCGCTTACATAGCTTACTACGTGGCACCTCTTCCTGGGACTCGAAAATGAGGCGTAACAATAGTCCCGCAAGTCTGGGCATGATTATATATGTAATGTATGGACTTGAAAGTAAAATTGAGATAAAAAAAAAAGTTGCGTAGGGAGGTGACCTTCAAGATAGTGCATCTTCCTTAGTCATGAGGTTTTAAAGAGAATGGCTCTTCCTTTAGGAATGAGATCTTCAAGATATTACCTATTCCTTTAGGAATGAGGTCTTCAAGATAGTGTCTCTTCCTTTAGGAATGAGGTCTTAAAGAAAATGCCTTTTCCTTTAGGAATGAGGTCTTCAAGATATTGCCTCTTCCTTTAGGAATGATGTCTTCAAAATAGTGCCTCATTCTTTAGGAATGAGGTCTTCAAGATATTGCCTCTTCCTTTAGGAATGAGGTCTTTATGATAATAACTCTTCCTTTTCAAGGAATGGGGTCTTCAAGATAGTGCATCTTCCTTTAGGAATGAGGTCTTAAAGAGAATGTCTCTTCCTTTAGGAATGAGATCTTCAAGATATTGCCTCTTCCTTTAGGAATGAGGTCTTCAAGATAATACCTCTTTTTTTTCAAGGAATGAGGTCTTCATAATAGCGCCTCTTCTTTTTCAAGGAATGAGGTCTTCATTGTGCCTATTCCTTTTAAAAGGATGAGGTCTTCATAGTGCCTCTTCATTTTCAAGGAATGAGGTCTTCATAGAGCCTCTTCCTTTTCAAGAAATGAGTTTAAAATAGTGTCTCTTCCATTTCAAGGAATGAGGTCTTCAAGATAGTGCTTCTTCATTTACGAATAATGTCTTTAAAGAGAGTGCCTCTTCCTTTAGGTATGAGGTTTTCAAGATATTGCCTCTTCCTTTAGGAATGAGGTCTTCATAGTAGCATATCTTCCTTTGCAAGGAATGAGGTCTTCATAGTGCCTCTTTCTTTTCAAGGAATGAGTTCTTCATAGTGCCTCTTTCGTTTCAAGGAATGAGGTCTTAAAGAGAATGCCTCTTCCTTTAAGAATGAGGTCTTCAAGATAGTTCCTCTTCCTTTTCAAGGAACGAAATCTTCAAGATAGTGCCTCTTCCTTTAGGAATGAAGTCTTAAAGAGATTGCCTCTTCCTTTATTCAAGGAATGAGGACCGCCTCTTCCTTTATTCAAGGAACGGGTATATTAAGATATCGCGCCTCTTCCTTTATTCAAGGATAAGACCCTTGCATGCTGAAGCATAGGCAAGGATGAGGCCCTCATGCTGAATTGCTGAGGCATAGGTAAGGATGAGGCCCTCATGTTGAATTGCTGAAGCATAGCAAAGATGAGGCCCTCATGCTCAATTGCTGAAGCATAAGCAAGGATAAGGCCCTTGCACGCTGAAGTGTTGAAGCATAGGCAAGGATGAGGCCTTTACATGCTGAAGTGCTGGACGTAGGCAAGGATGAGACCCTTGCATGCTGAAGTACTGGAGCATAGGCAAGGATGAGGCCCTTGCATGCTGAAGTGCTGAAGCATAGGTAAGGATGAGGCCCTCATGCTCAATTACTGAAGCATAAGCAAGGATGAGGCCCTTGCACGTTGAATTGCTGAAGTATAGGCAAGGATGGGGCCCTCATGCTCAATTGTTGAAGTATAAGTAAGGATGAGGCACTTGTATGCTGAAGCATAGGCAATGATGAGGCCCTCATGCTCAATTGCTGAAGCATAAGCAAGGATGAGGCCCTCATATCAAATTACTAAGGTATAGGTAAGGATGAGGCCCTCATGTTGATGTGCTAAAGCATAGGCAAGGATGAGGCCCTTGCATATTGAAGTAGATGATATATTTGTGTAGAGGTGAAGTCATATGATTTAAGAATGAGGCCTCTTAATTTATTACATGTGTCCACTTCTTTGTAGGTGTCCCTTTCAAGGGATCTTCCTATTCAAAGCCACTTCAACCGCCTCTCCTTTTCAGGGGATCGTCCACTTTGTCAATGGCCTCATCATCCACTTCTTTAGCAGCCTTACCATCTGAGCTCATCTTTTTTCAAACTTCAAAGCTTAGAAATTTTCTGACTCTGGGGGCTTCCTCTTATTCTTTTCTTTTTTCAAGGGGGATGCCCAAAATACCTTTTCAAACAGCATTTCCATGGGGTTGGTCATGGTTATAGTGTGGCTTCCCACAGACAGCGCCAATCTGTTGACCTCAAAAAATGAGTTCAACAAATGTCAGGCCCACTCTTGCCATATCAAGTATAGATCTGGCGCATTTTTATCGAAATAATGACGGTAATCAGTTGGAAATGGATGTGGGAGGCACTTTACAGCAAGAGACGAAAACGTTTGGACTCTGACGATAAGATTTAACGGCAACCGCGCTATCGACGATCACCGAACTAAGATAATCAAGAATATTCCTATATCTTTGTTTGATATTAGAATTTGTATTTAACAAATATGTAAAGAAATGTTGATGAAAAACTTGCTAAGTATTTCCTTATCAATTTTCCATGAGTTTTTAGTGGATATGTCTTTGATTTCTTGATTGTAAAGGAGCCACCCCTTTTCTTTACAAAGAGAGCCTATTTATATTGTCTTAGCCAAGGTGGTGACAATTGGATCAGAACCACGTGGCCCCATCTCCTTTGTTGGGACTTCACATCATTGTCCATTCATACAATTAATACATTGATAAGGGGTCAGCCGCTTTGTACAATAGGCGACATACTGACAAAACTTTATTACAGACGTCACATCAATCACTTATAAAAGATCTTCAAATCTATCACAAGAGACAGCGTCGGCTTCATGAACTTCGGAAGAGTTGAGAGCCTAAGAGAGATCTTTGAGGTGGTTCTCCAAATAGAGAGCTTTAGCTCCTTTCTTTGTTTCCTTAGGCAGTGGTTCAGTTCAAGTATGTAGTACCTCAGCAACGGACCTCGGCCTAAGTATGGACCTCGTCTTTGAGGCAGTGCCTCGGCCTTGCAATACAAGGACCTCATTTTTGTTTGATTTCTTCATATTTAGACCTCATATGGTCTTTATCTGACTTGTTGACTTTTTGCTTACGTGGCTTGCTACGTGGCGCCTCTTCCTGGGCCTCAGAAATGAGGCGTAACAAAACTTAAACTTTATAAAATGTTATGAATTGCTAATAACTGGATGTCAAATCATTAAGATAAATAATTAATGTGGAACATATCTTGATCCAGTGATTTCTATCTTAAATAATAAATCTTGAATCTTAAATTCCAAATCTTGAATCATGACTTCTTGATCTTTAAATCCTTGAATTCTTGTTCTTCAATTTAATTGCTCAAATCCTTATTCTTGATTCTTGATTTTGGATATTTCTCTTCAATATGCTTCATCTCTAAATTCTTATGTTGATGGGATGACATAGAATGCGAATTGCATATAAATTGGGTACCGTAACTCTATATATAGTTTCCATATATATTTTGTCCATCATGAAATATAATTTTAAAGGAATCTGATCTCTACACATACAACTCGGTCCACACTTTATTTAGATGTTCAAAGCTCAATTACCTAATTATTCATTAAATCACGTATATCAACAGAATCAAATAACACAAATTAAGTGTGGATGCGTAGCATGAAAATCACATGCAATGTGATCTAAATATGTATATTCTCAATTGGTCCTATCTTATTTTTTATTGAGATCAAAACAAAAAATTTAATCAAAGTAAAAGATTAACTGAATATTTTATTTCTCAATTAAACTGAATATCCATGTATAAAATATGTGTCTAAAATAGACAACATCCAAATACAAACTCCCACTAAACTGGCATATCATCAAAAGATGTAACACCCGTGAGCATTATGCTCATGAAAGACCTTGGGCGGTAGCCATTTAGTAAATGGATCCATGATTATGGAGTTTGTNTTGATCCATAATTATTGAGTTTGTTCTAATATACTTTATAGACACTTGACCACTTTTGAATTCTTTCCATAACAACTAGAAACTTGATGTCTATAAACTTGGATATCGTCAGGTTTTTATTGGAATACAAGACTACTATTGTCACAAAATAAGTTAAGTGGTCTTTCAATTCCATCCAAAATGTGCAACCCACTCACAAAATTTCACGGTTATATTCCATGTTTAGATCAGAATATCCAATGATCTCCAATTGATCTAATTTCCTGTATGTGATCATGTAATCCTTATAGATATCGAAAAATCCGATTGATTTTTTCTTCTATGTTCTGGTGTTTGGGTTTTGCCGCAGATAGTCCTAGAAGAAGCAGATGATTTGTGGATGGCTTATAATCTGATTGCCTAGGGTGATACCGTCTTAGCTGTCATGTCAGGTACCTTTTAGTTTCAATTTCAGATTTTTCCTTCTAATAGTTATATGCATTGGTTTCTTCCATGTTTATTTTATTTTATTTTATTTGGGAAGTATATATCTTTGCTTGAATTATTGTATACTTTTTTTTTTTTTTTTTTTATATATGTTGTATTGAAAACACTTCGAAATTGGACAAGAAGGGCCTATTATCACTTATTGTTGCATTGCATATGGGGAATTTCCGGCTAAACTTTGACTTCATCTTGTAAATGGAGCATCTAATTGTAGGACTTAAATATATTGTCTTAGTCATTCATTGTAGGAAGTTTTGAGAGAAGCTGCTTTCGGTGGAAGAGATGCAGAAAGAGTGAAACTGAAATTGGAAATCAAAGTAGAGGTAAGATATTTTCCATAGATAAAAAAACTCTACTCAAAACATTGAATTATCGATAAAAAAAGTTCGAATCCCCTCAGAGCCACTGAGGTGAGTACCCGGCTATAAACTTTGAGGCTCCGTGGGATTAGTCGAAGTGCGCGCAAGTTGACCCGGACATCCACGATTATAAAAAAAAATATTATTGATAAAAACACTAAACCATTGTAGCTTAAAGTCCTCAATAATCGCTCAATGACCTTCCGATCCACAAGGCTATTCAAACTAAAATGAGAACAAAGATTGAACAAAACAAATGAGATCACCAACACAAAAATAGAACCCCTTAAGATTAATTCTCAACCCTTTGCATCTTGTGTGTGTATCGTGTTAAGCAAGTTAAATCCATTTTATCATAATGCGGCGTACCTGATCATCATAGGCATGAAGAAATTTCGTCTTCATATATAACAGTAAAACGCTACAGCATTGAGAATGGTATTTATTTTTACTTTTTTTTCTAGGTTGCTTATTTCCCTACTATAATATAAGAACCTTAATCTGTAGGTGAAGATTATTTTTCCTGTTTTCGATTTTTAGACACAGAAAGAGCATCTACAGCCTCTGCGACCTTTAATTCGGGTTAGAAGAACATTGAGGAAGACTCGATCAGCTGAAACGATATGGTGAGTTAAAAGCAGTTTGATATTTTATTTATTTTCCATGTGGATAAAATTGAATATTGATGCAAATTTTTTTCACAAGTGGAAAATTCTATTTTGATTGTACCAAAGGAAATGGCATAATGCAGATAATATAGTACTAAATTTTCTTTGTAATTAACTTTTAAATCTTGGTTTAAATATTTTTTTATCTTATCTTATAATAGGATTATCAATATGTGTTGAGCGCTGTTTTTTCTTTCTTTTGTTTCATTTTATTTCAATTTTAAGTTAGTTCAGACTATAATGGATAATATTAGAGCAACCTAGGAAGGTACTAATGTTTCTTGCATTTCCATTTATACAACATGACTGAAACCAATTGTTCTTCCAGCCGTTGACAAAGTTTTTTTTTTTTTTATGAAAGGAGGGCGGCACCTCCAGTATTTTATTAATATG
>CAIGRF010045543.1:28628-45048 GCA_903798235.1 Fraxinus ornus | reverse complement strand
TGCACAATAAATTGGTATAGAAGAGATTCAAACCCAGGATATCTCCAATTATCCTATTTGAATATGAAGACTCTAACCAACTAAGCTAAAAGAAATGTTGGAAAACAAAATGAATTATTAGATATATAACCTAAAATATTTATCTATTCTCATCAATTTTTTATTGTTCTGATAGATCTAGCACGAGCGGCCGTCGGTGCTTGTCGGTGCTGAGCCTGCCACTGTAGACAGGAGAAAGTTAAAAATGAGAAAGAATCACATTTTCGTTCAAATATATAACATAAGAGTAAGGTTGAGTAGACTAAAAGGTTGTCATATTTTATAAGTTGGATTATTTATTTTTTATGCATATCAACGTCCAATTCCAACCTTTTAATTCAAATTTACAACCATTTTGAAAAGTCATGTTTATGGTTATGTAATAACATCCTAGAAGACATTTTTCGCATTTCGGATTCCATCCTAAACTCTCTATTTTTTTATTTTTTTTTTGTGCAATTAATATATCAATTATGATTTTTTTTTTTTTTTTGGAACATAGCAACGAAGATAAAGTCGTGTTCTCTCATTTTTGTGTGAATGAAAAGAGATGCCTACGACGGCTCGAGATCTCATATATTAGAGAGAACAAATTTGCTTGAAGAATAATGTTCCGACCATAAAGTAGATCCTCTCAATCGCAAAACTTTTGCACATGATACAATGAATAGAGTTGAAGACTTTAAGAGCAATTTAAATGAGATGTAAATCAATAAAAAGTGTGGTGTAAATATAATTAACAAATGTAAAATAGGGATAATAATATAACTATCTTAACTAAATATATAAAATAAGTTACCACCCCATCGTACCACATTAAAAGAGAATTTCATTACTTCATGCTGACTCAACATCTCAATTGACTTGAAAGTTGAAATCACGCTTAGCTTTAATTTGTAAATGTATCGGAGTGACTTATTTACATCATAATAATGACCCTCCACCTTCACTACTATCAATCGACCTTGGACAATATATGTTGCCTGCACCCAAAATTAGAAAACTTCAACTAAATATTTGAATTAAAAGTGACCTAGCAAACTTCGTCCATATTCATCGATCCGTTAATTAGAGACTAAACTAGTTGATTCGATCCAATTTATCAGAAGTCAAAATTAAAATTAAGTTACATTTTTTTATTAAAATCTATGATATTTCATTGAGTAATAATATTCATCCCCACTGAGATTACAACATCAGTCTGATAGGTGCAATCACATATCATTTTCTCTCTACTTTTTGACCTCCAAGTCCAGCATTTTTGAAATTATTATCTGTGTAAAATTACAAATCAATGACTTTATAGTAGACTGACTGGGTAAAACTGTGTTTCTCTCTACTTTTTGACCTCCAAGTCCAGCATTTTTGAAATTATTATCTGTGTAAAATTACAAATCAATGACTTTACAGTAGACTGGCTGGGTTTAAATTTCGGAATTTAGTTCTTAGAAGTTTATGTGACCAGGACCTATTAAAATATCAGTCTTTTAACTTTGGAAAAAATTAGGATTGGACTCTCTAATATTTTACGTGGTGTGAGTACGGATCCTCAACCTTTAAATTTAAGATTCTAGGTTTTCGGCCTATTTAAATTTGTAAACTTGAGTCCCCATGTAATCAAAATCATCAATATAAATAATAAAATCACATGCAACTCGTAAAGCTAGATGGCTAAATCGTCAAACCATTTAAGATTTATATCAAAATCAACTAAAAGTCCAAATTGAGGGTTTTGATCACGCAGATGATAGATGCGAAATTACATATTTAAATAGGCCGGGCTCTAGAACTCCACTTTTGAAGGGTAGGGAGCCCAAACCCATTTTTTCCTTAAAATTTTAAGGACTTTCGGGCAAGAATGCAATATTTTAATTTTTCAATGATCAATTCGAAGAATTATATTAATAGTAGGAATGTAAAATGAAATAGACAACAATCATTATATGAAGGAACTTCTACCTTTTAATTCAAATTTATAGCCATTTTGAGAAGTCGTGTTTGTACATATTTCATTCTACTCTCTGTTTTTTTGGTGCAATTAATCTCTCCATTATGTTAAAATCTTGCATTAAAGCAATAAAGACAAAGCTGTGTTCGCTCTTTTTTGTGTGAATGAGATGGAATGTTTGCATTGAAATGAATACAATCTATCTTGAGATCTAACTCGAGATCTCAAGTACTAGAGAGCAAATTTGAGAAGAATAATGTCTCGACCATACCTCTACAATCCAAAATTGACGTGGAATTACTTCTTTCATTTTTGTCCTTTATTCTTTTCTTTCTACCAAAAAGAAATACTAAGATATTTGATAAGGACTCAGACTTCATTTGCTAAGAAATTGAGGGATAATAAATTTGATTGTGGCCTTTACTGGAAATCTTATTCAAACTCAATTTCCTCCTTTGAATTTGAAGTATTTGATGTATACTGTAATATGCTTGAAATGTATTACATGGAAGTCCATTTTTTATTATTTGGGCATGGTTTGAAACTTCAGCCCGTTTGGTATTAAACAAGTACAGATTTGCACAAAAAATTTCTTTCTAATACAAATAATTTTTTTAACTTTTATGACATCAAAAACAAGAATTTTATTTATCAATATCAGGAATTTCACGATCAAGAACGAAACTTGAGGATCACTCCAAAAAAAAATAAAAAAAACTAAGAGAGCGTTCTTCATAAGATGGCGAGCAACACTATTGGACTCGATTGTATCTTACATTCATACTTCATCCTAAGCTAACGGTCTATCTGATGGAGCAGGATTCGGTTGCTTGCTAATTTGCATAATCCAGCTTGGCCAGGCTTAGCTTTATCCTTAGCAATATAGATACGTACCAATAAATGTACACAAATGGAAACTAAAATCAGTTGTAAATCTATACATCCAAGAACATAAACAATAGAAGGATTTTTTGCCATATGGTTACAAAAAAGACAATACACACATTTGGTGTTACCACACATTTCATTAACTTCTATCAAAATCTACTAAAAATTTAAATTTTTTAGTTACACCAAATAGGGGCTACATTGTCAATCTTCATTCCATAATAACCTATTGCGTGAAAGATCAAAGATTTGAGAAAATGTCTAGTCCTACAATGCTACTCAAATTGTTGGATGACAGTTAAGTCTACAATAGGTCGGTGAATTTTAACCATCCTTAAACTTTCTATGCTTCACCTAAAAGCTTTGATGACATGGATGAGGTAGTATGGAATGGTTGAAAGAATCTGAAAAGAAATTTCAATACCAATGATATTGCTACGTATCGCCACCAAGGCTCCAAGTTAAGATCACTTGGTAATTCACGTGAAGATACGAGTCAAAGTTGACAGTCAATAAAGACCCCAACGGAAAGAAGTGAAGAAATCAAGGAAGAAACCGAAGTTCCCCATCCCGAAGCTCTCCATGCCAAAAACGTTCACTGCGAAACTCCCTTTGGCTAAAGCCCTCGCTGGCTCTCAGAGGATCTGCAAACAATCTTTATGAATGATTGATGTGCCGTTTGTAATAAATGAATTTAGTTTATAATAATGAAATGTCTCGTCTTGCCAGCCTCTGATGTAGAATTACTGACTCGTGTCAATGTATTAAATGCATAACTGCCTAGTAATTTGAGGCTTTGACTTGAGATATGAGGTCTCGTGGTTCTTATCCAATGGTTACCATTTCTGTCAGAACTCTATAAATAGTAACTCTTGTAATATTTGAATCTAATGCAACTCTTTACACTTAGTGTCATTCTCGATTTTCTCTCTTACTTATCTCATTTTCTTGTGTACTTGAGTTTAGATCATCTTGCTTTGGTTGAATTATTTGTGATTGATTATTAATATGCAATCATCGTTGAATATACCATCGGTGTCTGAACATTTTTGTCTCGCGTCATAGAGCATCTCCCACGCCCAAATACAATAACTTTCTCTGGCCAAGTCTACGGTCAAAACGTGTTGGAATTTGCTGCGTCGATTCGAGTAGGCCAGACATATGTTGCCCTTGTCATCCTTGCAAAAAAATGAGGCCACTAGATTGGCGCCGCTGATGGAAAACGACACATTCAACTACAAGGAACCATTGGAAAAAGCTGATTAGGAGATATATTTTGGGATGAGTTTTATGCCTATGAAGGAAAGAAGTTGTTCTTGAAGAAAGGAAAATTAAAAGCCTCAAATAGTAACCTTCGGTAAAATGGAAGTGGACCACGAGTTAACCCCTATGAGCTCCTCATTGTACGGCTTCACTGGTGATAGCTTCATCCTAAGAGGAAAAATTACTCTGGTAATGAAGATGGGAACGACACCATTGACCGCTCATCATTTTATGGATTTTTTGGTAGTAGACAACCGGTGTACCTGCCATGGGGTACTACGAAGACCAGCGTTAAAGGAGTTGTGGGCCACTACTTCCATCCACCACATGTACATGAAGTTCCCTACTGAAAATGGCATCGCTATTGTTCTAGGTGACCAAATGAGTACAAGAGAGTGCTATTTGAACTCCTTTAGAAATGTAGAATCTAGGGACGTCAATGTAATTATATAGACACTGACATGAATGGCGCCCCTGAACAAGGGAAAGACGTCGAAATGGTGGACGCTTCTGAACCGTCTTTGAGGTGATAAGTGCTCTTGAAGATGGGAGAGCTGCTAAAGAAGTGGCTAAGTTTGATGAATTGGATCCTCGCATCATTGCTTGCAAACTTCGAACAACCCTAATGGAGGAGTTGGAAAATTTTCCAATAGATCCCCAGGACCTCTTCAAATCCTTGCAGGTCGGAAAACATCTGCCAACGAAGGCTAAGGAGAAACTAAAAAGCTTCTTATGTGAAAATTTTGATGTCGTTTCTTGGAGGCACGAGGAAATGGTTGGTATTGACCTAAAAATTTGTTTTCAAGAGAAGAGCCGCCATCAAAGGCCAGGCCCTAGCAGATTTTGTGTTGGAGTTCACCAACAGTCCAAAAACGAAAGAGAAAATGGAACCCGCCGCACCTTCCACCTGGAACCTATATGTTGATGATTCATCTGGAGCCACAGATTTTGGGGAAAAAGTGGTCTTAGTCAGCCCAGAAGTACATAAGCTTAATTGTGCTGTGAGGTTTGGATTCAAAGTTACCAACAATACTGCAGAATTCAAGGCCCTTCTAGCTGGCCTCGAATTAGCGATTTTCTCAACTAAAGACAAGAGCATGGCCGCATATCTGATGTTGGAGATGGAATTTGTTCCGTCCTTTGAAAAGTTTGAGTTGGCACAAATCCCATGCATAGAAAATTCTCATGCAGACCTCTTTAGAAACAAGCAGGTAGCAAAGATTCTGAACCACTCACTATTGTACCTATAGAGCACTTTCCTAGACCCTCCACTTCTAAAGGTGAAGAGGTGATGTGGGTTGAAGATACTTCTTCATGGATACAACCCATCATAGCATTCCTCAAGGATCGGGCCTTACCCACTAACAAAGAGGAAGCGCAGAAGCTCAGGAAACGAATATTGCATTTTGTTTTTCAAGATGATGTACTGTATAAACAAGGTTTCTCCCTACCTCTCCTCTGATGCATAGACAACGTGTAGGTTGTCTACGCTCTCCAAGAAATTCATGAAAGGGTTTGTATCAACCATACAGAAAAAGATGACTCTGGTACAAAATGTATTGAGACAAGGGTACTACTGGGCTACGTTAAAAAAAGGAAGCACGACAATTTGTGAAAAAGTATGACAAGTGTCAATACTTTGCAACAATATAAAGACAACCTTTCCAGGAACTAAGTATTGTTTCCAACCCTTGGTTGTTCTCCAAGTAGGGAATTGACCTCGTAGGACCCCTACCTAAGGGAAAAGGTAGCGCCAGCTACCTATCTTCACTATTGACTATTTTAATAAGTGGGTAGAAGCTGAGCTCTTAGCTAAAATAACTAAAGTAAACACTTCAAAATTCTTGTGGAAAAATAATATTTGCAGGTTTGGCATCCCCTACTCAATCGTATCCGACAATGGGTGGCGGTTTGATAAAAAACGTTAAGGATTTGAGCAAAGAACTCGAAATTAAAAAGCACTTCTCCACCCCCACCATCATCAGGCTTATGGGCTGGTAAAAGCCGCCAATAAAACCATAAGTATACCCAGAAAAGAAAGTTTGATGCCTCCAAAGGAGCATGAGTAGATGAGCTACCTTAGATCCTATGGGCTATCTGAACTACTAGCATGACTACAAGAGGAGAAACTATTTTCTCCATGGCTTAATGAGCTGAGACTATGAGCCGGGTCGAAGTAGGCTGGCCATCTTCTCGTCGCTTGCAGTTCAATGAAATATCCAACGACAAGTTGAGAATGTGCGAACTTGATTTCCTCGATGAAAGGAGGAACAAATCTCAAGTAAAGTTAGCTGCCTACCAACGAAAGATGACCCGATACTACAATTCTAAGGTCAAGAAGAAGTCAATTCATGTAAATGACGTTACATTGCGAAGGGTATTCCTCTCATCTAAAGAGCTAAGAGTAGGGTCTATTGATTCTAACTGGAAAGGTCCTTACCCTATCAAAGAAGAGTTTCGACCTGAAACCTATAGGATCCAAAATCTATATGGGAAGGCATAGCCTTATCCTTGGAAAGCAAAACATCTAACGAGGTACTATCAATAGAAACATGTAAACACTATAAACCTATGTACTATTTATTTAATTTAATGAAAGTAGCCTTGTTAAATTCTTCTTAAAAAGAAAAATGCCTCTCAGTGCCAAGTCCTAGGAGAAGCCTTTGTCTAATGAGTCATCCACCAGGTAGGGAAGCTTGGTCACTTTGATGAAAAGCTGGATTTCAAATGGGACCACTTTCTATTTGCCAAAGTGGACAACACATGCCTTCCAGTGACAAAAATCACGGGGAAGCCTTTGTATCCAACCTTATGTTGTGGAAAGATAAGTCAAAAAGTACGTAAACTCCTAACACTTTTATAAATTTTGATTAAAAGGCCTTAATGGAGATTAAAGCATGACAAAAGGCAATAACAAAAACAAAATTCAACAAACACAGATGTAAGAATATTTTTTTCATTTATTAGAATTCATTATTAAATCCCAAAAGAAAATGCATGTGGAGAATCTAAAAACTAAGTGGAAGGGTTGGATTGGCCACCAGTTACTGGAACAATCCCTAGCCTCTTCATCATCCTCAAGCTCAATTACGTGCTCCCATCAGTTGGGGTCTGGGGCTCGACTTTCTCCAAAATTTTGGACCTCAATTCTGAGGTATTGAAAGTTTGGGAATGTACATCAAGCCACTCCACTATTTCAGTGTATGCAAACCTCTACCAATAATTCGTGAAGCGCTGGTACTCTTCAGTAAGGTGGAGATTGGCTATGTAATGTTTCACAACATCCTCACCAGCAGTTTGGACCTTTCCCATGGCTGCCTCCACATCTTCAGTCAGGCTTTTAATTTTTTAGTTCAACCCTCGACTTGCTATTTTAGAGAGGCACTCTCTTTATTCGAGGCATCCATGGCTTCGACAGTTACCTTCTGACGGGTGTCAGATGTCTTCACCCGCTTTTTTAGAGAAGCCACTTCTCTTTGGGATATGTGGACATCCTTCTTCAAATTGTCAATTTTTGCTAAAGCGGAAGGGAGTTTTGCAGCTTCCAATGCCTATTGAACCTTCACTGTCTCGGCATCAGCTTTTTGCCTTCTTGGCTTCTTTTTCGACCCAGGAGGCCCTGTCAGCAAAATCCTCATTATTCTTTTAAAGGTTTTATAAGAGGACTTCAGCCTCTATGGCCACCCCGTCACTTAATTCTACAAAGGTCTGCCACCTCTCTATCCAATACTTGTGAAAGGTGGCAGTAGTAGTTTGAATCTTCGGATGGAGCATGGCCAGAGCCTCCGAGATGAGCTCATCGTTCCTCTTCATTAGGGCAAGTCTGACTCTGAAGAAAACATCATCAATTAAAAAAGAGCTATCACTTGTTTTGACCTTTTTAACCTGTTCTTGCCTCAAAGGCAAGGCAACAAAGAGCCTCTTCAACTCCCTTCTGTCAGCAGCAATAGACATTGCTATCAACTTTTCCCCAGGAGGGACTTATTTTGTAGGTAGGGGACCAGCAGCTAGCCACCTTTGCTAGTAGAAGAGAAAGTGTATTTTTTCTTGGGTTCTCCACCGCTTTTTCATTTTTCCTACTCTTCGGTAGATGACGAACTTCACTTTTAGCAGCATCGCTGCAGTAGAAGAGGGTTTGTGCCCTTTTTCCCTGACGTAGAGGTAGCAGCGAGAATAGAAGCCATATCTAGGATAGGGTACTTTTTCCTCTCAAAATTCTCTGCAAAGGAGAAGAGCGTCAGCAAAATGCCCTTACAAAATGATAACGAAATCTGAAGTTTTACCTCTTTGAGATATCATGCCGAACTCTTCATAAAATCATCGGTGGGATATAGAAGCTCAAGTTTGAACGACGATAGATGACGACGATATATATCCTCTATTATACCTTGCTCGATCTCAGGAAGGTCAAAACGATCAACTAAACCTACAGGATAATGAGAGTCAAAATATAGTAAAAAAATTAATAAATAATGTGCCTACACGAATCAAATGGTCACTCACGCACTTTTGATTAGTGGGTAAAAATTGTTAACTGAGGGACCCTATCACTCTCACAAGTTTGCCATTTCCCCTTACCCAAAATCAAATTTCTTTCCAACCCTTGATGGAAGAAGGGAGGCCTACGACAAATGGAAAATGGGCTCCCTAGGGATATAAGGAGTACCAAGCAATTACCTTCACTATATACAATGTGTGTTAAAGTTCAATTTCAAACTAGTTCAACTAGCTGTTGTAAACCCTGCAAATCCAAGATCTGCTGCTCGTTCCAGACTCACGCTCTGCTACCATAGATACTATCTAGACAACCTGCTAGATCTCTCGATCTACCTCCTATAGCTTCCAAGATTCGTCGTAAATTTCAGACTCACAATCTTCTACACACGTCTCTTCCATGTGGATACCTAGGAATCACCTATTCATGTTTTTCTTCCTGTGCTTGTAGTCCAACCTCTGAAGTTCAACTAAGAAAGTACCTTCCTAAGGATTTTAGGAAGTAGGTGTTGTGGATTCTTCAATTTGAGTTTTTCCCAAATAGGTGATTATATGATCTCAAGAAGAAAGGATGACTCACAATGAGAGAATATGTTCTTGGATNAAGAATCAAAGGATAGAATCAATGTAAGAATATCTTGGATCTTCAAAGGATGATAGGAAGAAGTAATACCATGAACAACCACATCAGAATTCGTCCAATGGTTTGGGTATTTATAAGAGGAGAATTATGTTGAATGGGCTGGAAAAATTTGTTTAAAATTGCGAATTAGGGTATTTCGAAATAACCTTTCGCTCGAGCGAAACCTCAACGATGAGCGAGCGACGACCTCTCGCTCGAGCGAGAGCCGGGCGGCAAGCAAGCGACAACGATTCTCTTTTAGTCGCTTGTCGCTCGAGCATTGTCTAGACGATATGCTAGAGATAATGCGGCACCGTGTTTCTCCTCTTTTTATGCCGAACTGTAGACCTCATAACCCAATTTTACAAATTGTACCCTAGGTCCTTGACTTTTACCACATGACGAATCGATCCTTTTGTCCACAGAATCGCCAATACTAAAAACCTAACAAACTCCCCTTTGGCATTCTATGACAAAACTATACAATAAGTCAAGGAAAGAACTAAAAACTAAATTTAAACTACCCAATCTTCATTAAACTGATGTCTTTTGCATTTCTTGTTAAACTTGTTTCCTGAAATCCACAACTCAATACTTAGTGTAAAAACACGTGTTATAGGAAATGTAACAATTAAACACATGATACTGAAAATTAGCTAAATTGAGACGTAACACTAATGTTAATCCAAACACCAACAAAAATATTAGCATTACAAAAACATAAAAAACTCAACCAGCCATGTAGATATGATATGGACTGTAATGTAATGAAATTAAATTCTGGAATCAATCAAATTCTCCCCTTTACTGCAAACTCTTATCAGTTTTATACAGTATCTATGTCTCTCCCCAACGACCCCTAAGACATAAAATGCAAATCTCAATTTCACTCAATGCTCCCTTTATGTATATTCTCTCTCTCCCTTTTTTATCACAAATGACGAAGGGATAAACAAAACTTTTAACATTAACATATAATCACTCAAAAATCTAGTCGTTAGCATGCATAATTAAAATCAATGTGCAGTAAACCTTCCCACATACTCAATTCAAGTTACCATGGAGTAAATTGTATAAGTGATCCATGTGTGTAAAGTGTCATTAATCTTTTATTAGCAGGACTCGAAACCCTAATTTTGTGAGAATGGACATGCTAAACATCACTGCCAATATTCTCATACTGATGAAAGTCAAACCATAGAGCACAGTAGGACCTATAATTTAATTTTTTTCTTTAAATTTGAGCATAAATAATTTTTCACATATTTCAGGCTCATCATATTTTTCACATCTTCCATATTTTCCAAGCTCATCAATTTTTTTTTATCTTAAGTGCAGTTCCTTCTCCATTGAGCAACTAAGATGACCCCTGTAGCAAACTTTAACCCAAGTCAGTTGACCATAAACACCAGGTTTTGAGACATCCCGCATGCTTAATTGCTCGAGTCAAATAGCCTCGAAGAAGAACATTAAGATATTGAGCTTATTAGGATATATACTTAGGTTTATGTCTAATTAAAAGTGGTCAATTCATGTTCAAAGTCAACTTTGCAACAAGTGACTGCCATCCAAAATCTCACACATGCGGTTAAGTCCCATTTACAGTATCTTAGTGTGTGCAGTACATATGGTACATGAAGACACAGATTCTAAGTACTCCATAAATAACCTAAGCCAGCAATAGAAAATATGTTACAGCTCATCAATTTAGCCCATACATGATCACAACATACAAGTTCAAGAATGTTATATATCATGTTTTAATAAAGTTACCATTCTGATTTTATTTTTATTTTTATTTTTTTTAAGTTTTTTAATTTTTTTAAAAAATGAATGCGCTACACACAAAACAAAACAAAAATCAAACACCCAAATCAAAATCGCTCATCCATAGATTTTTAAGAAAGCTCTCTTCCTTACTTTACAATACGCATAATTACTACTGTCAAAATAGGGTGGGACTCACAACGAAGCACTCATCTAGATAGTAAGGTAAGGACATGAAGTTAAGCTCTGATACCAATTAAAAATTACAGATTACCAAATTAACGGCTACTAAGTTACCGAATGGTTATTAATTATCCGTTTTTAATTTTGACCCTATGTGCGGAATTAATCAATCAAAAGCAACAAGTCACTTTTAAATTATTTCTAGATGATTAAATCAAACAAGTCAATTCCCTAAGTTTGAATACCTCAGTAATAAGGAAAGCAATAAATAACAAACACAGATATGATGACGGAGAAACTGTAACTGGGTAAAAACTCTAGGACCAAGTCAGTTATCTCCACTATGGACACTGTGTATTACAGTTCAATTCTAAACTAGTTCCACTAACTGTTGTAAACTCTGCAACTCTAAGATCTGCTACTCGTTCTAGACTCATGATCTACTACCGTAGATACTATCTAACCAACCTGCTAGATCTCCCGATCTACCTCCTGTAGCTTCCAAGATCTAATGTTTCAGTCTCACGATCTTTTGCACACGTCTCTTCCAAGTGGATACATATGAATCACATATTCGTGTTCTTCTTCCTGCGTTTGTAGTCCAACCTCTTTCAACCTCCAGAAACTTCTGAAGTCTAGCTGAGAAAGTGCCTTCTTATGACCAATAAGAAGTAGGTTGAGTTTCAGTTTAAGGAATTGATGTTTTTCACAACATGTGGTTATATGATCTAAAGAATCAAAGGATAGAGTCAATGTAAGAATATCTTGGATCTCCAAAGGATGAAAGGAAGAAATAATATAATGAACAACCGTGCCAAAATTCGTCCAATGGCTTGGGTATTTATAAGAGGGGAATTAGGTTGAATGTGCCAGAAAAATCTATTTAAAATTGCGAATTAGGGTGTTTTGAAACAATCTGTCGCTCAAGTGAAACCTTGGCGATAGGCGAGCGACGGCCTCTCGCTCGAGTGAGAGCTGGGCGACAAGCGAGCGACAGCAGCCATTCTATTTTAGTCGCTCAAGCAGTGTCTAGACGATAGGCTAGTGATAATGTGGCGCCATGTTTCTCCTCTTTTTATGCTCGAACCCTAGACCTCATAACCTAATTTTAATTTATACAAATTGCACCCTAGGCCCTTGACTTTTACCACATGTTACGAATCAGTCCTTTTGTCAACAGAATCGCCAAGAACTCATGATTTCAAGAAAAATTGAAAAGAAACAAAATGTAAAGGAATACTCACAAAATCAAGGAACGAACGAGAAAGATCTCCGGATTTTTTAGAAAAGGCAAGAAAAAGGTCTCAACAGTTCTAAGAATGCAAATAAGAAAGTATGAAATTTTCTTTTGCAAAGTAAAGAACTAAGGAACTCAAGGATTTGCTTTTTATAAGGCAAAGGTCATCAATTTCAATCGTTGGATTCAGATTCAAACCATCAAACCGTCCATTTAAGATTCAATCTGAGCCATCCATAAGATCTGTCGTTTCTTATTTTACGGTTCAAATCAGAGCGTTTGAATCATGAGCGCACACTTGTTTGCCTCCCAAGAAACACTCCTGCAATAGTCATCATTACTCATCAAATGTGGCAACGATTATGCATATGGAAAGTTGAACCGTTTCAGTTGTCTTTTCTTGAAAACATATATGAAAGAAAATCATTTGGGTGTAATAATTGAAGACGCCTTGTTTTCCTAACATTACAAAAAGCATACCTCTTTAGAGTTGATACATTCTAGCTTGAGCAAATAGCAGAAGCGCTCTACATCAGACTCAACATGAAAAGCTTCGGCAAGGCCTCAGCTGTACCAAATCACTTCAAGGCAAACTACCTCGGCTAAACGGACCTCAGCTGATCATCCCCAACCTTTTCCAAAAAATAGAAAAGATTTGAAGTATACAGCTCGGACAACAACCTCAGCTCATTTTTAAATTTTGATGATCACAAGGCGAAAGTTTTCCCTATTTCAAGATTTCGGAAAACACCCTCGATAAGTACTTTATGTAAATACTAAACTTCTACTTTCAAGTTCTAATTATAATATAAAATTTATATTTAGACTTGAGGAACTATTGTATTGTTGTAAAACTAATCATTGCAGGAAAATAACCACCCCAACAAAAATTTTGGTAAAAGAAGTCCATGCATTATATGAATAATTATGCATGGACTTGGACGACTATTGTTATGCCTAGCCAACAAAATCACATGTTAGTCAACGTGGAGATATGAGTTAAAGTAGATAAATTCAATTAAGACCCCAATGAAAAAGTGAAGAAGTCACAGAAGAAACCAAAGCTCTCTATGTCTAAGACATTCACTCCGAAGCTCCCTTTGGCCAAAACCCTCACTGGCTCTCAGAGGATCTACATGTAATCTTTATGAATGATTGATGTGAAGTTTGCAATAATTGAATGCATTTTATAATAATGAAATGTCTAGTCATCATCCTAGTATGTAGGGGCTGACCCGTTGTCAATATAGTAAATGCGTAGCAGGCCAGTGATGTAAGGCCTTGACCTAGGAGATGATGCTATATGGTTCTTATCCAACGGTTACCACTTTGATCATAACTCTATAAATAGAAATTCTTTTAACATTTGAATTTAATGTAACTCTTTACACTTAGAGTTATTTACGATCTTCTCTTTTGCTTATCTCATATTCTTGTTTACTTGAGCTTAGATCGTCTTGTTTTGGTTGAGTTATTTGTGATTGATTATTAATATGCAATCATCTTTATACATATTGCTAGTATCTGAATATTTTTCTCTCGCGTTATAGAGCATCTCCCACGTCCGAATATAGTAACTTTCTCCGACCAAGTCTCCGGTCAAAATGTGTTGAAATTTGCTTGAGTGGATGTGAGTGAGTCTGAATCTGTTGTCGTTGTCACCCTTACAAAAAAAAAAGGTCAATGGATGTTAAAAATGAATCACCCAATTTAATAAAAGGTGTCTCATCTTATGTGCTAAACAAGTCAATGCCTGCCCATCTATATGGTACACCTTATGAGCGTTAATGTCTTGGACAAGATATGAAAAAGTACAAGGAAACTAGTAGCTTCTCGAGGTTCATTTGAGTTCCCCTTTACTCTGAAGAAAATCAGTGAGGAAAGGAAACTCATTTTCATTCAAAGTAACATGTTTAGAGATGAGGGTAGCTTCAACTGGTATAGCCAACAACACCATTTTGGATATGATGAGGGCACTAGAAATTTCCACGAGAACAATGCAAGGTATTGCCTTCGATGGAGTAGGCAATGTCAGAGCAGCCAATGATTTCGGATCTCATTTTGGAACTCTCTGCTTAAAGTATTTCCAATAGACTTTCTATTTTTAAAGAACATATTCTATCATTTGAAGAGTATCTATACATTTAGAGAATTAAAATTTTAAAATACTCCAACAAGCTCTTTACATTTAACACTTAATTTTACTACTCTTAAAAAATATTTATTATTTTTGTTTATCTTTTATTTTAACTAGCTTTTCTTTAGATTATTTTATTGTTTTCATAAATTGAAAATTGAAACATTTTAAATGCATTTAATTATAGAGTGTGTGTTTGTCTCTCCAAATTTGGAGAGTCAAACTCACTTTCTAAATTAAAATGTTAATTTAAAGAGTCTCTTGAAGTGTGATTTTAAATGTTGACTCTTTAAAATAGAGAGTATCTCATGTTTAAAAAGTTTCTTGAAGATGGTCTTACTCTAGCAAAACAAGCTCTACTTGTAAACTACCTTTGCAAAGGAGGTCATAGAACGTTGAATTTGAAGATTATCATAGTCGATTCAACCTCTAGGAAATTTGGACATTTGCCTATGGTCCCATATTAGGTGTTTCAATTTTTTGTTACAAATAATTTTAGTTCCAGAGTCTCAAAATTAGATTGTGCTGCTGGTAACTATTAAAATTTATTTTAATAAGTATTACTGACTGGAAATAATAACTTGACACAACGCGAAACAATGAATTCAAACGAAAACTTTAAGAACGCAATTTTTGAAATCCACCAAATTATAAAAGATAAAATTACGAAATTTTATTAATTGCAAGATGATGAAAAACAAAGAATTAACATTTCCCATAAAGGTGTTCATAATGGACAAGTAGAGGCTCCCTATTGGGAGGGTGCTGGAGTGCCCATGTGTCCATTATGAACACCCTTATGTTATGAGCCATGTACCCATAGCATAACCCATGTTTATAAGGGTTTACGTGAAAACCTAGTTTAAAAGAACTAAAAATTAAATAGAATTCGAAATAAATTGAATGACAAAAATAGCATTAAAACTTTAAAAATAGTTTTCAAGTCCTAAACGAACTCAGTGGCTAAAATTCATCTTATCTCACGACAAAGCGGTGTGTTCAGTCCGACTCATCATTCTCTTTTTGAAAAGGTATTATGGGTCTAAATAAAAACTCGAACGTCATATCCCCCCGATGGTCATGTGTGTGTTATCTAGCCGCGAAAGGTAGAAGGCTAAGCCTAAAGGTCTAGGTTCGCCCTTTTAAACTTCTGATTTTTTTTTCCTTCTTTATCTTTTCTTGTTTACTAAAAGAATTAAATAAAAAAAAATTAAAAATCGTCCGACTAAGTGGTGAGTGGCACGGCCTGGTTCTTGTTTCTCTCGCCAAACTAGTCTGATCATTACACCTCTAACCTAACGCAACGGAGCTAGAGTAAATAGTGACTAAAGTTACACAACAACCATTTTTTAATTAGAAATACCCATTAATGCATATATATTACCCTAATAAGCTGACAGATTGATATTATAATCAAGGGCGGAGCCAGTCCGTCGAAGTAGGGAGTCCTAGAGTTGAAGGGGTGCTGCCCTCGGAGTTTTTTTTTTGAAACATTATCTGTTAAAATGAGGGAAATTGGTACTTTGTGATGGAGAAAAGAATATAAATTAATGTATATTAGTTGAAAACTTAAAAGATGGTAATGCCTTTATGGAGATATGTTGCGGTAAAAACGGGACAAATGGGAAGAGAAGACTATCGGTCGCCGCAGCCCGCAGGAAAAAAGGGAAGAGACGACGCCGCAACCCAGGTTCTGAAGAGTGAAGACGGAGGAGAACTAGAGAAGAATCATGAAATTTTAGGAATTTGGGAGAATTGAAAATTGAAGACATTAGGGTTTAGAAATTTTAGGACAAAATGATAAATAAAAAAAAAAATTGTCAAAAAATTGCGGTCCCCCCC
>CAIGRF010045469.1:0-16133 GCA_903798235.1 Fraxinus ornus | reverse complement strand
TTAAGTTGACTGAATATCATCTATTGTTAATAATTTTCTTATCAGGTATCTGTCTATCATATTTTGAGTTGTGAAGCCACTTATTCACATTTGTACAATTGTGAGGGGTTTATTGATGGGCCAAATTCTTCTTCACCTAGTAGACATGCAACTTGGAGTTCTAAGCATTAAAAGTCTCTCTCCTGCAATTCATTAAGGACGTGCCGTGGCATCATGGGGTGCCTTAGCAGTATCTCGCTTGTTTTAGTAGTCTGTCTAACACTGACCTAGGGTAGGGTTCTGTGAAAAAATGCATGTGTCAGTGACCAAATGAGTCATACCACTTTTTCCCTTTCCATTGTTTGCGAGGCAAAGATCATCATTTTGTTAATTATTTACTTTGATATTGGATATTGTGGTAAATAGATGTTAGTATATATTTGGTTTTCCAGTAAAGATCAATGTGTTAGTGTATGTAAGTGCATTTTTGTTTATGAATGGAACTTTTTTTGTTTTGCCTATGAAATGCCTCTATACTTAGGTTTGTTCTTTATCTGTGCAGGTAAAAATCGGTCTTCGGGTTCTCACTCGTCCAGTGCCCGACCAATTACCCACCATATACCGAACCCTTGGTGAAAACTACAATGACAGAGTCCTGCCTTCAATTATTCATGAAACTTTGAAAGCTGTTGTTGCCCAGTATAACGCTAGTCAGCTTATCACTCAGAGAGAGGTAAATTGCTACCTATTCTTGGACTATTAATATTTCTTTTTGAGGTCATGATTAGTAAGAATAAACAGTTAAAGGTAATGTTATAAACACTGGTTTTAGCCAATGTTCATTCAGTTAGGAAATTATTCTGAATAGGTAAATGAATGATAAGTTCCATCGAATGGATTTTATTCTAATAAATGTTTGAGATGAAAGCACAAATTGGAGCATTAAAGATAATAATATTGAATGAAGAGGAAACTTTAGTCACTGTTCCTGTACTTCATTATAGAATCAAACAATATTTTGACTAAAGTTGGATATATAGCCCTTGTTTGGGCTCCATTAAAATGTAATTTTGGAAAAAAATGTATTTTAGAATAGTGATTTTTTTGGATAATGTATAGATAAAAAATATGGAGAAGTTTTCGATTTACGTATAATATTATTTTACGGAAGAAAGTGTGATTGAAAATGAATTCTGTAAAAAAATGAGTTTTTGAGATAATGGGGGCCAAACATAGACATAATGTTGCCCCTATAATTATAAGCAGCTTGGTTATAGGAAGAAGAAACTATGATATTATTCAATGTAGCCATCATAAAATCTCTGAGACCAAAAAATTTTCAAGTAATGTTGGACATATAAAAAAATATTGACTTGAGAAGCTTGTCTCAGAAGTGGATATTTGGTAATTGAGTAACCATGAAATGAAATAATTACTCCTGTGAAATGGATGAGTACATGTGGAAGACAGGGAATACCAATGAGATGGTTCGGGCACACGCTTTCGGAGGTAAGCTTCTGTAAGAGGAAAATCAAAATTTTAGTAAGGCATATGAAAAGGTGTTATAATCTCACTTCAGGGTCTGTGGCATTAGATCGAATAAAAAATGGTTCATTCAATTGTTTTGGTGGTGAATTCTGGATGAACTGGTAGAGTCAAGCTGTAAGTTGTTCTGCTGTTATATAATTTATTCACATTATTTTTGTGTTTATGTAGGCTGTCAGTCGGGAAATAAGGAAAATACTGACAGAGAGAGCTGCCTACTTCAACATTGCATTGGATGATGTGTCCATAACAAGCTTGACTTTTGGGAGAGAATTTACTGCTGCAATTGAAGCTAAACAGGTAGCTGCTCAAGAGGCAGAGAGAGCTAAGTTTGTGGTGGAAAAAGCTGAGCAAGACAAACAAAGTGCTATCATTAGAGCACAGGTAATAATCCATGCTTCAACTCCGATCTTTTTGCAATTTAATTTTCTATCATTTCATCACTACCTTGTCTAAGGGTAATTTCATAGTAGTTCATCACTACAAGTGAGATGTATGTATTTCATTTTTTGTGGTTTTTTTGTGGTGCTTACTGTTACGTTGATAGCCCAACATGGTCAAGCAAAAACTGTTACGGTAGAAGACAGTTCTAATTTTTGGTCTAGACCACAGATTTCCATTGATTTCGGATTGGAAATTGTTATTGCACTCAATTACAAACTTCTCTCTTTGGCTACCAGGGTGAGGCCAAGAGTGCTCAGCTCATTGGTGAAGCCATTGCCAACAATCCAGCATTTATCACACTGAGGAGGATCGAAGCATCTCGAGAAATTTCACATACTATTGCAAATTCAAACAACAAGGTGTTCTTAAATTCTGATAATCTCTTACTGAACCTTCAAAATTTGAACTTGGAGCCTGAGAGGAAGTAATAATGTAAGATGGATGAACTTTTTATTTAGTTTTTCCGCCCTGGTTAAAAGGCGCTCTCTGTTTCTTGTACATGGAACTGGGAAAATAGTTCCTTAAAAGGCATATCTTTTGCAAATGTTCTTGAAACTTCGAGCCTCATCTCAATTTGTTGTCTTTTTGAGTATTCTATGATGTTTTTGTTCGAAACTAAGAGGGATGTATTCAATTGAGACCTTTAATGACTTTTTGAGACTTAAAAAGTTTATGGGTATTCAATGTAGACTTTTGGGAATTCTCTAAAAATATTGGTGTATTCAATTGAGATTTTTATAAACTTTTAAAAAGCTTCTAAAAGTTGCAGTTTAGTCAATTAAAATTTTTTAGAAGTCTCTATTAAGTTTTGGATATTTAAATTTTTATGACTTTTAGAAATTTTTATAAAAGTCTTCATAGTACTGACTTTTAAGTAAAAAGTACTAAAATAAAATCTCAAAATTTGTCTTTCATTAATCACAAGATTTTGGAAGATTTTCACCAAATAAAAAAAAAAGAAGAAATTAATATGTATTTTTTTTAATATTTCTCTTTCATTTTTCCTTCTATGAACATTAAAGTTATTTTTTTCTATTGGTTGTATTAGTCTCTCTCTCTCTCTCTTATTGTTTATTTATTTTTTCTATGAAAAAATTAAACTATATTTTTATAATTTTTGTCTTTTTTATTCATTTTTTTCTTAAAAATATCTATTTTTAATGAAATTATAAAATTTTATATAGAGTAATTTATAATAAAGGAGGAGGATAGGAATTGTGAGAACTATCACCACGTATGTGATAATTTCATAATATTGCACTAGATCAACATAAATTTTATTTCAAATGAAAGTTTTCAAAAGACCTTTGAATTCTACAAAAGTTTCTAAAAGTTTTAAAATGAAAGTTTACAAGTTTACAAAAGACTTTCACTAATTCTATACAAATCTCTAAAAAAATCCACAAAATTCACAGAAATAGTCACTTAAAAAATGTCGATCAAAATTTTCGAAAGTGATAATCGAATACACCTCCCCTCCCTAAATGCTTTATTGCAGGGTACTCTGAAGATTATCCTTCAAGATGCCTTCTGCATTTTTTCAGTGATCTTTCGTATGACTTGGTTTGTTATTTCAACATGATGCTATTGATAAATATGTAAACTTGTGAAATAAAATGATAAATATTTAATTTTATAAAAAAAAAATCATTTATTTTTCATATTTTATTTTCTGGAAATTCTTTTTGAATTGGATAAATGTGACATCATGCATGTGTTCATCAAATGGTCCAGCTTTAATAATGCTACATTTAACACGTTTCAAGCAGAACGTACAAGACATGTTGGAAGTTAGTTTTTTAGTACGCGTGATATGTGCGAACCTTTTTAATTAGAACCTCTCTTGCTGTACATAAATTTTTTTTACAAATATTATACAGACAACACACATAAAGGGATCCACACAATTTTTATTTTTTTTTAATACATGTGAGGTCCGACCCCTTGTCGGGGGGGCCTGTATGAACAAATCCTTTGTACATGAGGATTTGTTCTTTTAATCATAGAAAGTTTTTGTTTTTTTAAAATCATAGTCTCCATTTGGTAAAATTCATACTATAAATTTAAGTTCCTGTTTGATCTCCATTTTTTTCAAATTACATTTTTCTCCCTCTTCTTTTCAACTAAACATTTTTTAATAAATTAATATTATACTTAAATTCAAAACTTTTCCTTATTTTTTAATCACATATTGTTCATTAATATATTATTTCAAAATACATTCGACACATAAAATGTGTCTCAAACAGGCTCTAAAGATACAAAGAGGCAGTCGTTTTCTTTAAATAGGATGAAAGCAAGTAAAAACCATGTGCTATATGCTTGCGTAATGGATTAAACCGAGCATTCTCAATCACTAATTGATATCATACCTATCCCCAACTTTCAAATACAGATACTTCACACGTCTCATTTAAGTTAAATCGTTCTTTTTTATTCGACTTAATACAAGAATGGGACACGCAAGATGCTCATATTCAATGGTTGTAAGATAATGCTTATGCTTGATATGGAAGCACCGCACGTGGGTTTAATGAAAACTACGTTCTCTAAATATCTTTAGTTTATAATAATTTTGATTTTACTAAGCATGTCACGTTATCGATATTAGTTACATGGAGAAAAAAATTAGAATCATGCTAGTCGTACATTCTTGAATGATATTATGGATGACATTATGTTTTGTGTGAAAAATTGTGTCATTGATTTGAACAAGTATTGTTAAAATTAATGGTTGAAAATGTTGTCACGTCAAATAATGTCATCCGTGATATCAAACTTAAATGGTGTTTGGTGGAGATTAAAATTAGATTTTTAGTAGAATGTGATAGAAAATTTTGAAATATGTAGTTGAAAAGTTGTGGAACCCATGAAAGATGTGATTAATATTTGATGCTATCAAAAATCGTACCTGAGCAAACTCGACCCGAAGTGAAGAACTCCACGTGATCTAATCTTCTATACCTGAAACAAAGACGTCGAGGTGTGTCATCGTCGTCCCTACGATACTTAAGTCAGACAAGTAATCAAGAAAAACTTATAATTGATGTTTTTGATAAAAACGTACCTGAAAAGTGAAGTAGGGTAGCATATTTATAGAGGCTGATGGTGGAGTCCTAGAAGGACTGTACTTACCATATTCGAGGTGTTTGTGTTGGGTGGGGGGTTGCTCAATTTGTGATGGGGCAAAGTTCGTTTGAACTACGAGTTTGTGTTTAAATTGATCTAGTGTTTGGACAATTATATCCGTCGCAAGTCTAGGGCTCGATCAAATCCCAACCTCATATGGACTGACCTTGTGAAGGGCCTGTTTGGGCGGCCCAAGGTCGGGCCCACAAGTTCGGGGATATATAATATCAAAATTGATTGTTTGATTTTGACTCAGATTAAAATCTAATTTTAATCTGTACAAACAGGGCCTTAACGTACCTATAACAAAATCGAAAAAATCTTGAAAATTTGATGTAATCGTGACTAATAATGAGGGAACATCAACTTTATGATTTAAGAGGGAAAAAAAAAACAAAAAAACAAACCCTGAGTTGACGTTGTGTCCAAATTTTATTTCACACGATATGTGTGCTGAAAACATAGAGATGGAGAGCTAAGAAAAACTAGAGCCACTAAAACAAACAAGATTGGCTAGCACCAATGAGGTCACGCCACACCTGCCACACCGGATAATTATCTCATTCATCAAGGCCACATGGTGGGCCCATATTCTTGACGTCACACCAAACGGCACATGACGTCGATTATGCCAATATTGTCTTTTAGCTGACGTCCATTTCGCAAACGCCCGAAACCGGCCCTTGTCGTTTTGTCCAGTCAATAAAGACTGCCCGTTTGGAGGATTTTTTTTTTTTTTTTATATAGCACCGTTTACGGGAGAGTTTGTTCATTTTTTTTTTTGGGACACTTAGCCCTTGTCTGCAGTTGATTTAAATCAAATTTTAATTTAAATCAATATCAAATAATCAATATTAATCACGTATATTAATGGGTTTCACAACTTTTTAACTTCATATTTCAATTTTTTTTTATCAAGTTTTATTAAAAATTTAATTTTAATCCCCGCCAAACAAGAACTTATTTTGAATGATGTAAAAATCGATTTAATATAATTTTGACCGTATTCTCAATCCATCAAATTGAGAAGTTTTGATCATTTCTCAATTTTTTCTTTTAATTTTATTTTTTTTATAAAATAATTATTTCTAACTCACATATTTTTTCCTCTTGTTTTTACTTTCTTACCGTTATGGTAAATAAATTATTTGTTTTATAACACACGTGAAACTATAGAAATAAAGACAAATTAAGTGATGTCAAGGATAATGTATGCAAGAACATTTATGGAAGAAACGAGCCAAAATAAATTGGGTTATCATACCTACTATGGGGTCCACATAGTTATTACACTATTGTCTGTCTGAATTCGGTCATTCTAGAATTTCACTAAGGCAGTTTGATTAACAAGATTTTCCCGAAAAATGTTTTCCTCTTCCTCTACTCACGCGTCTGATTTTTTGGAAATGTGGGAAAGTATTTTCTTGTTGTTTTTGTGGGTTTTGATTTTCCAGATTTTTTTTTGACAGTGAAAACAAATTTTAGACACAATGGTAAATTTTTTTAACACTTTTATTGATTATTTCCATGAAAATAAAGTCAAACGGATAACAAATTTTCAATATTTTTCAAGTGAAAAATTATATCAATCAAATACAATTAATTACAATTCTCAGTAAAACAAAATCTATGCAATTCAATTCCCTGGAATCCATTTTCTTTCCATTTATTTTTCACATTTGCAATCAAACGGACCCTAACTAATCTTTTTATAGACCATAAATATTTAATGTAACATCTTTTTTTGACCAACAAATGTAAAAGAAGAACACTAAGAATATTAATTAATCATTTACATACCTTGCGTTTTGTTGAAGATATGCATTTCTTCCTCGTTTGGTAAAACGAGTCTACTGAAGGTAGAAACGGTATTGAGAAAAAGTAATTAAAATCCCGATCTAGTTCTTATACATAACACTCAAGTGTTTGAATACTGAAACAATAAAATTGTCCAAAAAAGATTTTTTTTTTTTTTTAATTTCAAAAGAACTAAATAATGGCTTAACTTTTCGTTCAAAAATCTAATTTAGGGTATATTTTTCGTTGTTTGTGAAACATACCCTTTTGCTTCAACTAATCTCGACATCACTTTAGAGTATGACATGAACATTTGATGAAATTGATCACCGTGGGTAGGGTAAAAACTTTTCATTATTTATGTGGAAGGAGAATCTTACTTATGTAGTTTTCTGAAATCGAAAGAACTATACGTAAAGTTCCCTTGTCACGGTAGTTGTGAAATTTTTTTATCCTATTTACTGAGGACAGGAGATCGGGCTAGAACATGTAAACCTAAAATAAATGATTAGTTTGGGACATAAATATTACAATTGTAAAATATCGAGGGTATCACCACAACGAATGATAGGTTGGGGACCATGGGTGCCACAATTGTTGGTGATACATGTTAGCATTTACCCTAATTTCTTAACAAGTAAATTATCTATTTTTTACAGCAAAAAATAATAATAATAACTTTAATCTTTATAAAAATAGGAAATTATTATTCCACGAGAAGGGGTCAGATTTTAGTGGACCACAGGGCGGTGGTGACATAAAAAATCCCACCATTTGCACCGCGTGAGAGTTGAGAAATCGTAATTTCGTTGACGGCCGGACTCTCTCTCTCTCTCCCCCAACCCCACGCCACCTCACCTCACCTCACCTCACCTCACCTCCTATATATATATATACACATGCACACAGAAATCGATACATATCATCATTATATCATTCAAGAAATTAAGTGCAAAACCATGCAAGAACCAATTCTATACAGTAACTTGCTACTCCAACTAAACCCACAAACCCTAAGGAATCCCAATCCCAACAACGTTGAAGGAATCAAAGAAAATGCATCATCACTTTACGATATCGGCGATTTGAAGAACATGGTTAAGGATAATGCAGTGATTGTGTTTGGCAGAAAAGGTTGCTGCATGAGCCATGTAGTTAAGCGTTTGTTACAAGCTTTAGGTGTGAATCCGGCAGTGTACGAGGTTGATGAGGTAGACGAGGATAAAGTTGTCGTTGACCTCGAGGGGATTGATGCCGGGGATGGGAAAGAGGGTTCGATTCAGTTTCCGGCGGTGTTCATCGGAGGCCGGTGGTTTGGAGGGCTGGAGAGGATCATGGCTACTCATATTACGGGAGAGTTGACTCCTCTATTGAAGCAAGCTGGTGCCTTATGGTTATGAATTATGTTTTGATTTAATTTACTTTTTCTAACTGTTAGTGAATTTCTATTTTCTAATTCATCGTTTTTTCTCTCTTTTTCCTTGTTTTCGTTCTTAATAATTAATAAATCATAAATGGACGAAGAAGATTGAAAATCTTGAAAGGCTAGGTCCCTGTTTTGTTTGAATAAAAATTGATTATTTTTTTAAGTAAAGTTTGATAGAAGTTGATGAAATATGTGAGTAAAATGTTAATAAAAGTTATAGGTTCTATCAAAATGTGATTGAAAATGAATTTTATGCATTTGAATTTGAATTCTAACTCAAGAGAGCAGGAATAATTTTATTTATTTTTTATTTCAAGACCGTTAATTCAAATGTATACTCGAGTAATCAAGCGAGACACGAAGTTTCCTCAATTGGTTAGAGCGTTTTGTTACTTGTAATAATCCAAGTGTAGTGTGAGGAAGAAAAGTGTCAAGTTTGAGCTCCAACGAGGGCGAGGGCTAAGTTAATAAACCCCGGCCTTAGGGCAAAACAAATTCTGGTTAGTTCCCGTTTGGTCCAATTTTTTGAAATTCATTTTTCTCAAACTTATTTTCAACTATACATCTAATGAGGAGAATATCTTTTTTCAACATTTTAACTTATATTTTATCAACTTATATCAAAATCTAATTTCTAGCTAAACCAAACAAGGGTTTAATCTCGCCCTATTATTGCCCTGCGCGACAAACGTCTGATAACCTAAAATTCTTACTTTTATAAGGTCGCGTAATTAGATTGGACTCAATTGTATCCAAACGTTCTCTCACATGTGGGACATATTCATTCTTTTCACCGAAAACTTGACATTTATAATGAACCCAAAAGAAAACTAAACTCCAATGCCGATCATTGGCTCTGGACACCTTGTACTCTGCTTCGGGATGGGGCTAAAGATAGAAATAGTAAATGTTAGCCCTTGTTTGGACTCCATTTTTTCAAATTATAATAAGAAGAGTACTAATTTTTTGGAGAATGTATGATTAAGAAAAAAGAAAAAATGTTTAGTTTTACGTGTAATATTATCTTATTGGAGAATGTGTTGATAAAAAGAGGGAGAAAAATGAAATTTCATTTAATGGGGTCCAAACATGAGCTTCACCTATGTTTCTTTCCTGTGAGGCAGGACCGCTTTGCTCTGTTCCTGCCACCTTAAATACTGATATAAGTTGATGCGATGACATCCAGTGCTGGACCATTCAGCAGTAACCGCATCTGACTATTATAAAAGCGTGGGGCGGGGCATTTTGCACCCGCTTCGCCTATGCACAGCTTTTAGAACACTGAGCCAAACTGACAAACTCAGGAAATTGACAAGCCTTTTTGAGTGCTTGCCCTTAAAAAAAAAAAAAAAAAAGATGCCGTTTTCTTACCATGAGGCTCTCAATTCATTGAGATCTCAAATTTTGAATTTATGATATCTTCAACACCCTGGTCCTGGATCCCAAGAAAAAGAAGATTTCCAGGTACGGAAAAATTTATTGTTGGCGACAACTCATTTCTAGTGAATAAGTAGATTTCCTGGTAACGAAAAATTTATTGTTGGCAACAACTCATAAAATATTAAAAGCAATGAAAAGTAGCTCATGAATCAGTAGATAACCTACATTTCTATTTCCAAAATGCATATAGACATCCGCATAGAATTCTTACATTACCAGCAATAGTTCTTGATCATCACTTTCCTTTAGAGTCGTGTAGCATGGATACAATTGTTGTCTCAACAAGGTCTTAACAGTAATGATTGAGACTCAATTAGAAAGACAATAAGCTGACCTACAATAAGTAGACGATGACAATCACGTCATATCTAGCCACGAATAAAAATTAAATTCATAGCCTTCAATCCCGAATCAGAAGCGGAAATAGTAACATGCTGGTGGTGATAATAGCATATTTTCTTCGAAAGTATGATAGAAAGACGAGCATTGGAAACTATTTCAGTTGCACATGTACCAAGGTTGAGCATTATCCTGTTTGACATTAAATTTATCCAAGTCATAAGCTTTAATATATTTCAACTAACATTAACTTGTGTGAATGGAAATAGCCACAATGACATATTGTATAAGCATAGCAAATCAAAGAATTTACCACAATAATATACAAATAAGCAAAATTATTTCATTTTGACAGTAAGAGAGAAGCAGAAGCAACTAGATGATATAGCTCCCGTTTGACACCCATTTTTTTCTCATTTTCATTCTTTTTCTCTTTCTTCATTTCAACCACACATTCTATCAATAAAATAATATCACACATAAACCTAAAAATTCTCCATACTTTTTAACCACACATTCTTCCATCCATCACTATTCAAAAACACATTTTTCTACTAAAATGGGTGTCAAACACCCCATAAAATATATTCGACTTGACTACTAAACATAAATCAGGATTAATTCTTACTTGAGTTACAAGTTTTGGCATTCTCAAGACTTAATAAGTCAGCCTTGAGAAACAATAAAAAACATTAATAACAATATTGGTGGCAAAAAATTAACATCTCCACAAAAGTTACTTGGCTATGGGCACAAGAAAAAAATATAAATTTATTCCAGCAATAAATTTCTTCTAATGATTTAGGCACAAGACTAAACATGGGAACAGGCTCAAGAGGTTTTAGTTGATGGGTTAGCATCCATGTTCCATCCTAAGACACGTTATAATAATTAGCTTTTCTCCATGGTAGATTTTGTTAAAAGTCAAACTGGGACGAATCTCGCTCAATCCAAACCAAATAACCTCCAAAATATTTAGGTGGGGTGATAACTGACCCCTGCCCACCCGTGTTTTCTTTTTATATATTTAAGTCCTTGAGATTACATCAATTCCTTTTCAGATCTCCAAAGATCAGTCTCAGGCTCTCAGCATTGGCAGTCCAAGAATAAACTATTCTCTCTTTAGATTAACATTTGTTACGTATAATATGAAACTCAATTTTAACAAATAGCTGACCAAGTGAACTTTAATATAAGCAATCCCCACTGGTACCACTGATCTGTTGTACAAAGATTCTCCAATTTATTGTCTGGGAAATACATTAATTAGGCAACTATGACCTACTACAAAGAAGTAAAAAACCAATCTCTATTTGTTATTAAAATCACCTTTCCTTATAGACAGTACTGTCAACTCATACTTTGAATTTATCAAATTTCTGTTGCGAGACGAGGGTGGGAGGGTCACATGATTTTTTTATAGTTTGGCAAAAATTGAGAACTCTGCAAGGCGTTAAATTCAACCCATCAAGAGTATGATGTGTAGCACAGAACTCTTGACAGATATAGAAGAACCAATTCCAAATTAGGAAGCATATAGCAACAGTAGAATCCCTTAGAAATTGACAGGAATTAGTGGCAGTTCAATTAGGCCTTAAACCTGAATGTAAAAATGGTTAGAGCTCTACATTTAGCTTAAAGCTCAGCAAGGATATGTAAGGATATACATTCATTTTCATGGGCCGGATGAGAGGAGAAAGGGAGTTCCCTATATTAATAACACCAGCAAAAAGCATTTTGATAGCCTTAAACTTGAATGTAAACATGGTTAAAGCTCTACATTTAGCTTAAAGCTCAGCAAGGATCTGTAAGGATACTCATTCATTTATGAGTGGAGAAAGGTAGTTCCTATTATTAACAACACCTGAAAAGGCATTTTGATAATCACTCATGATGTTACTAGTCCAATAGACCGAAATTATGAATAGGCAGAGACAAGATAAAACCATAAATTAAATTGGACCACACAAACTATGCATTAAGCAAATCAATTGGACCACGTCCAATTGAGTCTTTTTAGGCATTGATTGTGATTTGTGAATATGAATACATGACAAACAAAATGAAAGAATGCAAAACCAAAACTAAACAAGTAATTTTTTCCATTAAAAACTTGTGTAATAAAAGGAAAACCTCACCTAAATGCACACATGTGGGCCTAGGCCCCCATGCTATCCCGTAGCATCATCCAAAAAAGCTCAAAGATAATGAAGAGAAGAAGACTTAAAAGACACCTCAAAGTCATGCATGAATGCATATTTTCTCCTGTGCAGTTGGATTATTGCCTTGCTAGGATGTATTAAAAACCAAATCAACTTAACCTTCATATAGTTTTGTTCTCTTTGCTTCCTTGATCTACATAGTTCAATAAGACTTAAAAGACATTTTCAATGATGATCACATAAAAGAATCTAGTTTCTACACCAAAAAGAAGCTAAGTGTTTAAAGACATTTTCAATATAAAGAATGTAGTTTTTACACCAAAAAGATGCCAAGTGTTTATTGCCATCATCCTAGAAATAAAATGGAGATGAATATATCCAAAGCCAAAAAGACTAATGCAAGTTGCTATTACTCTGATATTCATATTTCATTTGATGAAAAAATGTGTTCAAGAATAAATGAGACACATTGAACAGACTATTTACTCCAAAAAAATAAGAAAAAAAAAGTAATATAGATCCTCTATAAAGGGGTTAACAATGCCTTAAAATTCTCCTATGCCAATACGTGATCTCATATCTATAAGTAGCATTCACTAAAAAATGCACATCCCTAGCTACCAAGTCTAACCTCCTCCTATGACAACCATGTGCTGAAGCTTCATACTTTCAGACAAGTACCACTCTCTCCAACTTTCTATTAGAACTTCCATAGTGGAAGGCATAACTCAATCCCTCCATATCAGTTAAAATAACAGGTTTCAACGTTCAACTGCCAGATTAAATCAGCAAGGAGTAGTGCACATTTTCCCTGCAGTTCCACACATTTAACGCAAGCTAAAATGAGTTCTCCTCCAAGATCAACAGCCAATACAAAACATAGTAAGGTGCAATCTCCTCACTGTTATATATCAATGATTTTCCATTATTCTTGGCAAATATGCTAGCTTGGTATTGGTATTGGTACAAGTGACAATCCAGTCTAAGAATACCAATTTTCTTCTTGTCCTGGAATCAATTGCTAATAAAATACTGAACATCCAATGAAACATTACATCTGAGTTAAACTTATACAATGTGAAATCATGCATAACAGAACTAATGTTAAGAGAGAAGCTGACTAGTGTTACTAGCACACAGAAAGTAACAGATAATGTGAAAGAGAACTAAGAGATTTCACCAATAACATTTATGATGTAACAATTATAAATTATATTTTTTATGGTGTAAAATTCTCATATTTATCAAAGTCACAATAGTCAATCACACGTACTGAGAAAAGCCCTGCCAGTCATTCAAATCATTCAATATGCTTGCACAATCAGGTCATCCTCATTCATGAGGTAGATAATGATTGCAAAAAGAAACCAAAAAACAAATCTTGTTGCTATTTAATTGTAGTTCCATGTTAGCGCTAGGGACTTGTATCATGAGGCAACGAGTTGTGTCCATTTACAAAGAGTCAAACATTAATGGATTTATTGTCAACAACAGGTACATTATGGTAACAAAAGTATTTGAGCAGCATGGCATAGAAGCATACTAAAATATCTCAAAATCTTAGTACATAATTAGAAAGTAGCAAGGCATTTGATTCTAGTTCCTCTTCTTACTCTATGAACTCTTTGACAAATCCAAAATAAAATAAATAGAAAGGAGAAAAAAGACTCTGAAAAATCAATAGAAGAAAGAATCACCTCGTGACTAGTAGTTGCTTAGTCTTCCAAGTCAAAAGTATTCATCCACGATCCATGAGTATGCTTTGGCCTCTGGTAGAAAGTAGCGAACTTAATACCAGTGTAAAGTCTTAAGAAAATACAGAAATAAATCCCCAGCATCTTATCCAACAAAAATATCATATATAAGGTTCAGGGTAACACTTTAGTGATCAAAAGCATGTAAGTAAGTGCTAAGGTACCCAGATACAGACATATGTAAGCACATAAATAAGGTTTCATTAACTTACTGCACAGTTCACATCCATTTTAAGTTAGCACCTTACCTATTATGTTTTGGACCAAAATTATGCCAGCCATTTCATTCCTCGACTACCATCAACAGTATATTTTTAGATATAAGAACTTAGAACTAAAGACCAGAGTAATAATGCCTTGTTAGTGATTATCAAGAGCTTTCTCCAGGAAAAATCTTGCTCATTCTGTGACCACTTGCTCACCAAGGCCAAAGGACACCATCACTGGCACCTCTCTTTCTTCGTTTCCCTATGTCACTTTCTCATTTACAAACCACCACAATCATGAAACAAGTATGTCATATTCAGACCACCATAGCCCCATAATTCTACATTAACAGATTTACTCAAAATCTCCACTCCCCAAAATTTAGAGGGAATAATGGTTAGTTTGTTGTTTTTTGCTTAATAAATTCTCCACTTGCAACTTCCACTGTCAAGGTTGGGAGTTGGATTAAAATAAAGATGATCAAATTATGACTATGAAGAGCACAAAATACTTCTATCTCATGAGACAAGCATCTAGAAAAAAAAATCATTCCAATAAAAAAAAAAAAAAAAAAAAAAGATAGCTTTTGTTTCTTATCCCTGTGTTCATGGCATGGACTATTCAGCTCCAGATGTTTGTAAACAGAACAGCTGAATGTGAAAATTATGAGAGTAAGATTAAAAATGTGCTATTGATCAAAATAGCATCTATCCATAACCATCTTTATCAAAACTAGATTAATTCCCACTTTCTTACTTTTCTCCATTGTCACAGTGCACTTGAATTTAAATTTGAAAGGCAAAGGACATACTGTCAAGAATATTATTGAATAACACCAATCTGCTGACTAGTGCTCTCTTGGGCTGTGGGTTCAGAAACCAAAATAATTTATGCTTCACCATACCAATCCCAAATTGAAGGAAATCTTCTACGGCCACGAGATTGTTGGGGTTTCTCTCTAACTTGCTTCCCTGTTGGAATCTTAGGACCATTAGCTGTAACTCAACTAGTAGATGTAACTAATGTGGTATTTTCGATTTCATTAATGATTTTGTATCCCTTATTCCACTAAGAGTTTCACCTTAACATCTGCAGGATGTAAAGTGAAATTCTCGAACAAAGAAAATATTAAACCTTTAACATAAATTTATCAGAAGAGTCCCACGATGATCAACTTATCAAAAGGGGTTTCTACAAAATAAGAAGAAAAGGAAAATCAAAACCAAGTCAAAAGAAAAGATTGATGAAATCTCATTTCTTCACATAAATAAGTAAACCTCCAATAAAAATCTCACTTTCTTCACATTGCGACATTGTTGATAAACATTCAATAATTGATATCATGAAAATAAAATTTCCGAACAGTTGGCGCGAATTTGATTAGCATTTGAGTTAAAGTCCAGTTCTAAAATTTTTACAATAGAATAAAGCTTTCATTTTTTGTTGATTCATTGTAAATATTCATTAGTTCATCGCATACCCAAAAATCTATGGAGGTGAAACTTGACTTGCGTTTCGATATTCAGATACTCTAATTAATTAACTTTTGTCACAATGCATACATAATTAGAAGAAAAATTACGAAATCTATACTAAAACGTAAAATTTGGTTCATGAGTCATACCTTTTAATTTCTAAAACAAGGTTTGAAATTCGAGTTTTGATTCTTGACTGAGCCGCAAGAAAATGGAATTTCGTTCACAAGAATTGGAGTGTAATCTGGGTCTGTAAGTAGATTCTGTAGCCATTAACTGCGAGGCCATGAATTTAGAACAACAAAATGGCACAAAAATGGAGAGCATGATGATTTTAGTTGTACTTCTTTTTCTTCTCCCATTTGTTTTTAAAATTGGCGCAAAACGTCCCTACCTATGACGGGTTTTGTGAAAAACGTCCCTACGTTTAATTTTT